>OY856410.1:567640905-567865905 GCA_963693085.1 Alisma plantago-aquatica | reverse complement strand
CCCACGGTTCATAAATTCTTTAGATTTGAGTTAAATATTACGGATCATTAGCCGAATCCCAACAATGAAAACACGTGCAGGCTCCACCAAATTGGAAAAAGCACAACACGTGATTTTCTCCGCCCTAAGAAAATTTCCAAATTCAAACTTCCACTCGACTCCTCCACTCGCATGATTCTAAATTCCAATGTACTCCTCCATTTCAAATAGCTTCTCAATTGCAACCCATTCGGTTCTTTGGTAACCTGTAAAAAATATGCACTCAGTCATTTTTAATTAATATCAATCTTCTGCGTACCTCGGAAGCCGAAAAAATATTCAAGACTCCCAAGCTTATCCCAACTACTCTCTGCCGTCCAAATCTTTGTTAAAACAATTTTTTTTATTAATTGGGTCTCTCCTGGTCATATTCCACACCCCTACGTTCTCGTAGAAGTACAGTACAAGAATCAGCTATAAACTGAATCCATAAGTATTGTACCAACTTATTAATTTCAACTCAATTACTGACGCATAAGTACAATACCTAACAAATTATAAAATCAAGCATAATTGTATAACTGATCTGGAAGCATAAACACAGTATCTACGGAATCCAATAAAAATATTTGTCATCTGGAAAGAATTTTTTTGTAAAATACAAACATAAGTTGAGTGCCCACTTATTAATGATCTCAAAAGTATAGTGCACATCAGATAAAAAATGAGCTACAAAATACATCCATAAGTACGATACCCACTTGTTAATTTCATCTCATTTACTGAAACATAAGTACAATACATAGCAAATAATAAAATCAAGCGTAATTATATAACTAGTCTAGAAGCATAAGCACAATACCTACGGAATCTCATAGCAACATTGTCCATCTGGGCAAAATCTTTTTACAAAATGCAAGCATAAATACAGTACCTAGAAAAATGCAAAATCAAGCATAATTGTATAACTGGTCTAGAAGCATAAGTACAGTACCTACATAATCCCATAGCAACATTGGCCATCTGGATAATTTATTTTTACATAATGCAAACATAAGTTGAGTACTCACTTGTTAATGACCTCAAAAGTACAGTACACATCTGGTCAAGAATCAACTATAAAATGCATCCATAAGTATTGTATCCACTTGTTAATTCCAACCCAATTTCTCAAACATAAGTACGGTACCTACCAAATTACAAAATCAAACATAATTGTATAACTGGTGTAGAAGCATAAGCACAATACCTACGGAATCCCTAGCAACACCGGTCATCTGGACAATTTTTTTTACAAAATGCAGTCATAAGTTGAGTACCCACTTGTTAATGATCTCAAAAGTACAGTGCAAATCAGATTAAGAATCTGTGATAAAATACAACCATAAGTACTATACCCACTTGTTAATTTCAACTCAATTACTGACGTATAAGTACGGTACCTAGCAAATTACAAAATCAAACATAATTGTATAACTGATCTAGAAGCATAAGCATAGTACCTACAAAATCCCATAGCAACATTTGTCATCTGGACATTTTTTTTTACAAAATATCAGACATAAGTTGAGTACCCACACTAGTACATAACCGGCCTTTAGTGTCGGTTATTTAAGGCCTTTAGTGTCGGTTTTTAAGCGACACCTATGTGGGCGCCGCTAAAAGCCCAACCGTTACGCGTCGGTTCTCAAACCGACGCCACAACCCTTCGCGCGTCACTGAAAACGCGCCAGCAGGGGGTATAGGCGTCGGTTATTATCTTAGAAACCGACGTCATATACCTTCGCGCCACAGAAAGGGCACCATCTGGGGCACTATCGACGTCAGTTTATTAGTGATAACCGACACCATCTCATCCGCTGCCACGGCCGTGCTGACCAGCATGGCCGTGGTGTCTGGTCCGCTGCCACGGCCGTGCTGGCCAGCACGACCGTGTTGTCTGGCCTCATTAGGAAAATCGACGTCGGTTACTAGTAGGGCAACTGACACTGTAACCATATGTCGTCGGTTTTATACAAATAACCGACACCTATTTTATGTTTGGTCCGCTGCCACGGCCGTGCTGGCCAGCACGCCCGTGATGTCTGGCCTCATTAGGGAAATCGACGTCAGTTACTAGTAGGGCAACCGACACTGCAACCATATGTCGTCGGTTTTATACAAATAACTGACGCATATTTTATGTTTTTTTTTCTTTCAGTCTGCAGACCTGCTATGGCTGGTCGCAGGATGAGAAACCTACAGTTCAGTTATGAACTGCAAGTTTTACGACATCCATTGATATCAGCCAACAACAGGCCACAAACCTACAAAATTAACATGATGGACAATATTATATATATGTGATTCACACTCATGTATAAGAACATTTAATTCATATTATTTTTTCATCACACACATGTAGAAACCAGTAGCAACCTGCAGTTCCATTTATTTCATCTCTTTTCACATTCAGACACATGTAGAAACATTCATGTATTGATGATTTTCACACACATATGACAATTCATAAAAATTCATTCACATTCACACAAAATTAATTATGAGAACAAAGTTATTCTTTATTCATCATTGTCATCATTGTCATCAAAATTATATTTAAAAATTCCCACTCTTTGCAGGGCTTTTGCCCAATCTTCTCTTACAACATCTAATTCATCTCTCGTATAGGGAGCATGTACATCGAAATGCTTTGCACCTGTGTTAAAGTCCTCATTTTTAAAGACCTACAAAGCGAATGACGTATATACATAATTATAATAATATATAATAAGATTCATATATTTCATATTATCTAACGAGACTATGTATAATACATGTTGTATGTTATCAATTTCCAATATGACATGTTTGATGATTAGGTCCATAAATCACATCACATAGTAGGCACATGCCCAGCCGTTGTCTTGTGTAGTACACTATAAATTGAAATATAAAAAATATTCAAAAATACAAATAAGCACATTTCACATAAATAATATATACATTGGAGTCAGGAAATTACTTTCACATTCTCTCAAATGAGTGTCAGAGTTTTTTTCCTGGGGACCTTTCCTCCAGCTTTTTTGTACTCTTGTAAAGCCCTATATATGTTAATATAACACATTAAATTGCATAATTAAATAGTAATGCATTAATAGATGTTAACATATATAAAAACATAAAATATTTCTCACGAGAATAATGGCCTTTTAAGTCCATATAATACATCCAACTCACTCCCCGCATGATCTAGATAATAGACGGTGAATGTCTTGGAGAAAATAACTAATAACTCCCAATGCTTAGCACTACAGGTAAGAAAGTAGAAAATTATAAACTCAATATCCACAATAAAAATATAATTTGCTTAAGTCCAAATTATAAGCAAAGTAAACTTACTCGACATTGAATGGAGCTATTATCACCGTCTTATTATTTTTATCAAAATACTCAAAAACATCACAGCAGTATGAAGTAACTGAATACAGGTCTGTATCTACAACACTAATCAAAGATGGAACTAAAAATCCCACATGAGAAAACCCAAAATCTGTACATGTCTTGTGTAAGTGGCTACAAAACATGTATTACGTATGCATTAATATATAAGAAACCAGATTACCGTATATAAAACAAGGTATATGGATGTATAAACCAGATTGCCGTATGCATTAATCTCACCATATCCATAGCTCTATCATAAAGATGTTCAGCCATTCATAACTAAACAACTCCAAAATATCTTGTATAAATATGTTGTTTCTGAATGTTTGACCTGCATTAATACGTATTCAGAACTTCTATTACGTATGCATTAATACGTATGCTAAACTTGTATAAATAGATTGTTATCGTATGATTTACCTGTAACATTCTCCGGAATAGTAACATTTATAGGGAAATTTGGATTATGTTCGCCGATCCATACTGCCACACTCCTACAATTAGGACCTATCGAGGCATGTAGGTCCCCTGGAAGCCAACTTGGTATTCGAGGAGGTGGAGGCCGAGATGTAGCGGGTCTCGTCTTTTTGACCTGTATATATAATTTCATATCAATTGACTCATATATATACACACACTAACACATTAAAGTAATGAAAATTTATCATACAATATCAGTATAGAAGACATCCGCTTCGGGCCACATTATCACTATGCCTACTGCCTCACCAAGTGTTTCATCATCTGGGTGTGCATGAGGTAGTGCAAGATTCATCTAGCCAACGAGTATATGTATCGGGCTCACACGTACCATGTCATATGGTACTTGACTCCCATGAAACATGCACCCTTTAAGGGGTGGGTAAGCCGATGCCTCTGTAACGATATATCCTTTACTTTTTAGTCGGAATGGCTTCAACCCCTACAAATTTACGTAAAGAATGTTATATGCATATATACACAAACATTATCATCTTGAACAGACTAGCTATTATATATGCCATAAAAATACTTACAGAGGACGTGCTAGGTTGTGGGTCTATAGGATTACTCCCAACCTCTGCAGTACGAGCAGTAGGAGAAGAGAGGTCCGCCACATGTACTGTCTGAGTGGCAGTCTGAGATGCCTGCCACTTGTTAATTGCTTCCTGGAGTCTTTTATCAACTACTTCCTCGACTCTCCTATCAATTAAGGAATCTACCTATACATGGATAAAAGAAATGCTAGTTTCTGATTATTGAATTCCCTTTCACAATAATATTCTAAAATAAGAATAAGTTACCTCAGCTTGTGAAAGTCCCGCTTTTGGGACAGGTTTGTGCTGGGATGGCCCAAAAAATACTTTGATGCCCACACCAGCGCCTGCACCCCTTACACTCCAGGATGCTCTGGGTTACCCAGAGCAACTGTCAGTTCATCCCTTGTGCCCTGAGGGATGAACTTGCCTTCCTTCCTGTACTCGTGTAACTCCCGCTAATCACCATCAACAAAAATTCGTAAGTAAACATAACAATAATCAATATCGATAGATTGCTCTAAGAGTTGGTTTTTACCATTTTTTCAGCCACCTCAGCGGTTGCGGGCTTCAGTATCTCTCCCTTCTTGTTTTGCCTCCAAGCTATCCACATAGCATGGCGAGGCAGAGGTGCGGGAGCAGTAGTAGAGGACTCTGCAGTCTCCTGAGTAGCAGTAGGCTGAGTAGACTCAGCCTGTAGTCTTTGGCGAACTCCTGCATATCCTCTTGGACCCATTGTGTGGTCATACACATTCAGTGCACGCCTTGCTCGTTGAGCATCGCTGATAGCCTAGTTAGTTAGCACATTGATTTGGTTAGTAACACTAAAGGTTAATCTTGAATAGGTGAATACATAAAATGTATATTAATTAAATTGGGAGTGGTTCTTAATACCTAGAATTCATCTATTTTTCTTTGGGTAACAAACTCCTCCCAATTTTTGGGGTCCAAGTAGTTCCATTGTTGTGTGGCTTCCTTCTTCCTATATTTATTTTTCAAAAAGAATACAAACAAAAATTATTAATCAAGAACCTATTCTCAGCATCACGTATGTAATCTCAGGTGTGATTGGTCCTATAGTTCCTTAGGACCCTCCCACAATGTTGCATCACACATTTACGATGCAACTTTTCATCCAGATCAAATATGCTCTCCAAATTAAATAGAATTGCTATTAACTAGTATCCTAAAAATTAGTAATCTACACAAATAGAATTACAAATAATAATAACTCACGCATAGTTCCTTCAATATGTGGTCTTTCTTCCCCTTAGGAACTTTATGCCATGATTCTAGGATAGGATTGCAATGACTGCGAGTAAGAACCCCAAGATATGAAACAAATGAGTTGCGGTTCACTCCATATGGATTTCCTGCCTGATCGAAATCCACAGCCAATTTGGGTCCATTGCTCCTTTGATGTATTAACTTGTTCATCATTGTGATGCCCCTTACTTTCTCAATTTTCTTTTGCTGCTCATCAAGTGCTGTAATTTCTTCAGGGGGTACATCACCAACCTAAAATTTGATAAAAAACACACTTACATAATATAATTATAAATGAATATATAGATAGAAACCTCAGGGATATATTCTTAAAACTTACATTGTCAGGCGGTGCAAGAACGTCCTCACCCTCACAGTGATCATCAACACGGTCATCATGGGAGTGCTCAGCCATATGAAAGTTCACATTCAAATTATAAATTTCACATTGTAAAGTAACACTAATTGTAAAGTTCACATTGTAAAGTACACATTCACATTGTAAAGTAATTCACATTGTAAAGTTCACATTCACATTGTAAAGTTCACATTCACATTGTAAAGTTCACAATCACATTGTAGAGTAATTCACATTGTAAAATCCACATTCACATTGTAAAGTTCACATTTAGAAAAATAAAACATAATAAAAATATAAACATCCATGCCTCTAATATTGTGATCTTTTATCAATTAACAATCCTTCATTATGATCCCCGCGAACATACAAGTCATTGTGATCCCCATCTTCAATGTTTGGTGGTGTTGGCAACCCAACTGAGAATGGATTGGAGTCATCATACTTATCATAGTACTCTTCTTCATTTATAGATTCTTCAATGAACTGTCTTTTACCATGAAGAAAAACTGACCATTTATCATTTGCAGGATCATCGATATAAAATACTTGTTTCGCCTGTGATGCCAATATGAATGGTTCACCCTTCTCGCCAATCTTTTCAAAGTTCACTAACGTGAAACCCAATTCATCCAATATAACTCCTTTGTTGTTGTCAACCCAATTACATTTAAAGAGCAGAATTCTGAAATCTACATAGTCAAACTCCCATATGTCTTCAATGACACCATAATATGACATTTTAGCTTCACGTGGACTTTTATCCTTTGCACTTGCAAAAAATAATGAAGACGCTTGAAGGGTGACCCCGCTATTTTGGACGAAACTCTTATCATCTTGACGCTTTGTGTAATATGAGAAACCATTTATGTCAAACCCTTCATAAGACATAACATTCAATTTTGGTTTAAAGGTGAGGCATTTGATGGTTTCAGTAATATTATCTGGTGTTTGAGATAGTTGATGTAAGACTTTATCTTCAAACCACTTAATAAATGTCTTGTTATGCTCTCTAGCAAGCCACATTGTATTGGCTCGAGGATATTGTCTCTTGATGAAATTGGTATGTTCCTCGATATAAACACTCACTTCATCCATGTTGTGTAAAATATACAAGTGACCTTGCTCCAACTTCTCACGGCTGATTACTTTCACCTGTGATCCCAAAACTCCTTTGCCAAAATGCTCCTCAATATTCTTGTCATTCACGGGAGCGTCATTACCACTCAGAAAGTCATTGCAAAAATCCATAACCTCTCTCGCCACATAACCCTCAATAATACTCTCTTCAGGCCGATAACGGTTTCGAACATCACCTTTAAAAACGCTCATGTATCGTTCAAAGAGATACATCTAATGCAAGAAAACTGGTCCCAACATTTTCACTTCCCTAGTCAAGTGGACAACAAGATGTACCACGATATCAAAGAACGACGGAGGAAAATACATCTCAAGCTGACATAGGGTAACAACCACTTCTCTTTACAAATTATTGAGAGTATTAGGGTCAATAACTTTGCTGCACAGACTGTTGAAAAAGAAACAAAGTTTGGTGATTGCAAACCTTACATGCTTCGACAATATAGATCTAATTGCCACATGCAATATTTGTTGCATTAGAGTGTGACAATCATGAGATTTAAGACCTATCAACTTCAGATCTTTCATTGATACCAATGTACGGATGTTGGATGAGTAACCCTGTGGCACCTTAACATTTACTAAGCATTCACAAAATGCTTTCTTCTCCTTTCTAGACAACGTGTAACAAGTGGGAGGTAAGTATGTTCTCCGATTGCTACTAACTACTTTTGTTAATTCTGACCTTATTCCCATTTCACGTAGATCCATTCTGAATTTTATCCCATCTTTAGTCTTACTTGGTATATTCAACAGAGTACCGATGACGCTATCACATACATTTTTCTCAACGTGCATGACATCGATACAATGCCTGACTGTCAAAGAACTCCAATAAGGAAGATCCCAAAATATCAACTTCTTCTTGAATAACGACTTGTCACTCCTTGTGGCCATCATACATTGTGATCTCTTACCAAATTCATTGTCGATGTCTTTCACTCTTTCATAAACATCCTCCCCTGATATAGGTTTAGGTGCACTACGTTCCTCATTCCGTCCATTGTATGCTTTGCGCAACCTACGATACAGATGCAATTTTAGAAGAAACCTTCGATGAGAAAGATATACAGTCTTGCCGCCGTGTTTTAGTCATATTGAATCAGTGTTCTCTTCACATATAGGACACGCTTTAGATCCTTTGACACTATATCCAGACAAATTCCCATATGCTGGAAAGTCATTCACAGTGCAAAACAACATAGCGTGCAAACAAAATGTCTCTCTTCGTGAAGCATTATAGGTCATCACACCTTCACCCTAGAGCTTCTTCAAGTCATCAATCATAGGTTCAAGATAAACGTCGATATCATTTCCAGGTTGTTTAGGGCCCGATATCAAAGACGATAGCATAACATACTTATTTTTCATACACAACCATGGAGGAAGATTGTATATAACAAGCATAACTGGCCAAGTGCTATGTTGGCTGGTCAATGTCCCGTACGGATTCATCCCATCTGTACAAAGCCCAAGTCTTAGATTCCTGTCATCTTTACCAAATTCAAGGTACAATAAATCAATCTTCTTCCACTGTGGGGAATCAGACGCATGTCGTAGGATCCCATCATTATTTTTCTTAACATCTGCATGCCACCTCAAATTCTTCACATCTATAGGATTTGCAAACAAGTGTTGAAACCGTGGTATTATAGGTAGATACTACATCACCTTGGCGGGAGAACCAGTTTTGGACTCCCCCGAAGTCGTCAATTTATACCTTGGCGCACCACATTTCGGACAATCTTTCAAATCCACATAGTCCTTTTGAAATAATACACAATCATTCTTGCATGCGTGTATCTTCTTGGCCTCCATTCCCATTGGGTACAACAATTTCTTTAACCGGTATGTTGAGATCGGCATCTCATTTCCTTCAGGAAGAATTTCTTTCAACAAAGACAACAATGACGTGAAGCTTTTGTCGCTCCATCGATTGTTAGCTTTCAGTTTATACAATCTCAACACGGTGCTAAGCTTCGTAAACTTACAACCCATGTATAATGGTATCTCAGCATCATGCACAATGTTTCTAAACATGGGATGTGGACCAACTTTGGTGTGCTCTACCCCACAACTATCCAGCATCACATCAACAATGTCTATTGGAACTGATTCGTTCACATCTACATCATCAAAGGAAATTTCTTATTCCACACAAGCACTGCTATCGACATCCACTGATTTCAGGTTTAAAATCTCTCCATGCCAGTGCCATTCTGTATAGCCTTGTACAATCCCGTTGCACATGACATGACTTCTGATTTCGTCACCAGTGCTGACTTTCAAGTTGTTACCGCAATGCCTACATGGAAAGTAGAACCTATCTCCAGGTTATTTCCTATGCTCCTCAGCAAATCTAATAAACTGGTCAAGACCATATATAAACTCTGGGGTGCAGCGATTGCGAATGGACATCCATGATCTATCCATTCTATGATCAAAGAGAAAACAAGCTATATATTACAACAAGATTAGGGTCTAGGGTTAACATATTAGAGTTTATGCATGGTTAAAACTTTAGGCCAACAAATACATGTGCTGTCATTCTTATATATAATAAATGTGTACCACCTATCCCATTCTTGAACACCTAATCTCATTAGTAAGTGTATAATGTGTATTGGGTTTTCAAGAAAATTTCGGCAGCATTTCCCCACTGTTCTCTAAGTACATATGTACTTAGAGAACAAACGGGGAAATGCTGCTGAAATTTTCTTGAAAACCCAATACACATTATACACTTACATCCTAAGTGAGATTAGGTGTTCAAGAACAGTCCCAAACCGGGGACTATCCAAAATTTACTCCTAATGAGTAAATCTTGGACGGGTTTCTAGGCCAACAAATACATGTGCTGTCATTCTTATACCTACAATCCTAGTTTATCATTCATATCCTAAGTTTTGTGTAACATCATTTAATCATGCTTGTCAGTAAATAATAAACAGTAAATAAACCATGATTCCATATATCAAAGATTTGAATCAAAATGGAGCCTAATGGAACATTGGGACAGTGAGAATATTATACCTCACTTGAAGGCTGAAGAAGAAATATATGCAAATCAACAGTAAGTCAACAACACCTACAACAACACAAATACATGATTCAATTCTGTTATAATGTATTAATTAGGGTCACATAATCAATTTAGAAATAGAAGACCCACATGTGACCCTAAACCCTAAACACAAATATATGTAAGCACGATCACATAATCAATTTAGAAATAGAAGACCCACATGTGACCCTAAACCCTAAACACAAATATATGCAAGAACAAAATAGCACAAAATAGCACAAAATAGTAAATGAACAAATATACACACATAATTGAGCAATATAGCACAAAATCAGCCACTACGACCGTGCTACGCAGCACGACCGTTCTACCAACACGGCCGTGCCAACCTGCAATTTCACAACATGCTGGAGAAGAGGAGGAAAAGGATAAACCTACAGGAGCAGCGAGCAGGGAAGCGGGCGGCGGCAACAATGAGTGAGAGGGTGGGTATCCAGAGAAGCAAGCAACAAATGGGCGACGGCGGTGAGCGGGCGACCAGGAGCAGAGACCTAGCAGGAGAGGAGAGGAGCAGACGGGTGACCAAAGAAGCCACCGGCGGGGGCGGCGGCGAGGAGAGGAGAGGAGCAGTGAGCGGCGGCAGCACCAGCACAGAAGTAATCGAGCGGCGGTGGCACCAGTAGAGAAGAAATTGCCGGACCTAGTTACGTGAACTGAAGAATTAGGAATGAAACAGAGAAAGGGGAAGAGTCCCTCACGCGGGTGCAGTTAAGTTAAACTTAAGCATCAGTTCTTTAAAAAACTGACGCTAAAACATAACAACGTCGGTCACTAAGAGATAACCGACACACATAGGGGTGTAAAAGTTTTGGCGCGGACAGCGCGGGTAAACAAATCGACGTCGATTTTGGGAATATAATAGACGATAAAAATGTCCCGCGCGAAAAAGTTTTAGTCGTCGGTTATTTATTAAATAACCGACGCTGTTAGTTAAATTTTGGACCTAATTTTTGTTGTTGGATAAATTGGATTTGGCAGGTGTTTTTAGGCGTCGGTTGTTTATTCTCGAACCGACGCTAAATAGAAAGCGATACCTGTGTCTGGCCACTCGTATCCGATATATGTTGGTTTGTGTTTTAAACCGACACTGTAGGTTTTAGGCGTCGGTTCTTAGTTAATAAACGACGCATGGAAAGTGACTTCATAAGCCATTTCTATAGTAGTGCCACTTGTTAATGATCTCAAAAGTATAGTGCACACCAGATCAAGAATCAACTGTAAAATGCATCCATAAGTACGATACCCACTTGTTAATTTCAACTCATTTACTCAAGCATAAGTACAATACTTAGCAAATTATAAAATCAAGCATAATTGTATAATTGGTCTAGAAGTATAAACACAATACCTACATAATCTCATAGCAACATTGGCCATCTGGACAAACATTTGTATGGATGCATTTTATAGATGATTCTATTTAGTAGTATATTTGCGTCCAACAAATAAGGTAGGTAATGCATTCATAATAATAAATAAAATAATATTATGATAGTCACAACAATATAAATAAAACAGTTCAATATAAAGGATAAAAGTACAATACTCACGTATTTGTGAAAGAATACAAAGCGAAGAAGCAGGAAGGATACATAATTTAATAAAAAATTTGAAAATTAAAAAAGCTGTACGCAAGAAATGAAATTTCAAATAAGAGTGTCTGTCAGATTTTGTGGGGCAGTGGGACATCACAACTGTACTTTTGCATGGCCTTTGCATGAACAAGCTTGCAGAATTTATATTGTATCTTAATACATCTTAGAATGCACAACAATTCTGTGTTCCCAATAACCGGGTGTGCCAGCGGGTGGGTGGCCGGTTATGTCAAGAATTTTTCTAAAATAGTCGGCTGCTAGTGTGCTTTGTTGAAATGGAAACAACAAAGAGATTGAATGCTACTGTTAGGGAGGTAACGAAGAAAAAGGAAAATGAGAAAGTAAGAGAAGAAGATGATAAAGTAACAAAGAATTATGATGCTGTTGACAATATTCAAGACATGATATTGCAGAGAGTGTCTAAGAAGAGACTGTAATGAAAGAAGGTTGCGAACAAGATCATATTGATGATGCAAAAAATACTAAAAAAGAAGTGAGAAGAAGAAGAGTAGCAGGAAGGCAAAGCAGAGAAATAGTTCTGGAGATGATGGTGATGAAGCTGATAATACAAATGTTGATGAAGAGAATGATGTATCTGATGCTGCTGAAGAAGAATGTGGGAGAATATTAGAAGATGATGGAACCTAAGAGGGAAATAAGAACTTGACTGTGAAAGACAAGAAGAAATTTAAAGGCGATAAAAATGCATAGAAGGTAGTCTCTTTATGTTTTAGTATTGCACTTGATTTTATCAAAAAATTAAGTATTTTACAATATTTGAAGATATAAAGTAATAAAACAAAACACAAAATAACTAGTTAATGTATAAAAGACTATCCGCATAAACAATGTATGTAATACCCCTGACCTGGGTTATGGCTTAACCCTAGGATTTTTGGCTTAAGTAAGATACTTACAAGCCAATTCTAATCTTTTGAAAAGAAATTAAGACTTCTGGTGAAGTTTGTTTTCAAGTTTGAGCTTAATTGCAAACTATTTGTGCATTATATGAAAGTCTGAGTGAAAAGTGCAATTTACCCAAGATGATGGGTTACATTGCAAAACATCACATGTGTAATGTGTTTTAAGTGTTTTAGTATCTCAAGAAAGAGAATGATGATAAGTGGTGGCTTGTGGAAAGCCTAAATCCCAAGTTACAACTCGTTTGAACAACGCTAGTGTTGTGTGCACCAATCTTGGTACAATTTATAATTTACCCAATAAATAGTGTTGAAATGCAAAATTACCACCTCTAGAGTGACCCCACTTCCTATATGTATCCTTTGGAGGAAAGAGAAAGAAGGGGCACTATGTTTGAATCACCATTGAGTGATGATACTCTTGGTAATGAAGGACCAAGAATGAGTTGAAGGCAAGAGCCTTATATGTGTTGTATCGACTTGTCGACTTGATATAAGGAGCCCTATCGGCCAAGGAGCCAAAGTAGGAGCCTCCTATCAGTTTGTTGAGCCTTGGTAAAGGCCATGACAGGCAGAACACCTCAAGGTGGTGGCCCATGACGGGTTGCAAAGTTCCTTACAAAAAGTGTATCAGGTTGCTTATTTAATGAGATAAAGATGAGATAACTTGCCCAATAAGATAAGTAAGGACCGAGATATTGTCTCTAGGTTATCCCCAAGACTTTTTCATGGCAAAATATACATGTGTGCATGCATGGACACGTGTCAACCATGCATGGCCATGTGTCATCTAGTAGCTTAAGGTGAAGACACCTCTTATAAGCTTTATCTCATGAAACCAAGTATATATACTTCACCTTTCACCAACTTATGAAAGTTTACAATCCTCATAACCACTCCCCTTGTTGATATCATGAAAAGCAGCTCAAGGAGCTAGGAGAGTTTGAGCACCAAGCTTTAGGTAAGGCTTTGGTCATCTCGAACCTTGGATGAAGTAGGATATCGACTTATGAATACTCCTTTCTTTTCTTCTTCACCAAGTGCTTAACTATGGTGATCTCTTGTCCATGGAGGAGTTGTGAATGAGCCTGGACCTTGGAGAAGTTCTTCTTCAACCTTAGGACATGAAGATTTGGAGCTTGGAGCCTTGAAGCTGATCACAAGGCGGGTTATATAACTTGAACCCTATCATGTTATTATTCATCACCTAAATTGCTATGTTTAAATGAACTACTTTTAATTCTGAAATCTTCTGAAATAATTGATGACAATTTTGAGTTCTAGTAGTTTCCTAGACTTATTTCCATGAACTTTAACTATTATAACGGAGGTCTAGAGCTTGAAGAAGATGGTATCACTTTATAAAGTGATATCGGGTTCAAGCTTACACACAAGTAGCTCTAACCCGATATGGGTATGTGTAGACTTTCCTTGCCCGATATGTTTACATGATATGCTTGCACGATATGCTTGCACGATATGGAGTCAAGAATAGACTCTTTGCACGGTATAAGGTTTAAAGTATACTTGAAAGCCGATATGAAACCCTAATTTGGATAACCCGATATGAGTAAAGAATAGCAAGTGCTCTTGCATGATATGATCATGTAATGTATTTTTGGTACCTGATACCTTAAAGTACACACATCTGATGCACACTATGAATAAATTGTTGCCTAGTGAGAGGTGACAAGATGTGTAATGGCCTTGTGAGCCATATGAATAAGTTGTCGCCTAGAGAGAGGTGACAAGATGTGTGAGCCATATGAATAAGTTGTTTCCTAGTGAGAGGTGACAAGATGTGTAATGGCCTTGTGAGCCATATGAATAAGTTGTTGCCTAGTGAGAGGTGACAAGATGCGTAATGGCCTTGTGAGCCATATGAATAAGTTGTTGCCTAGTGAGAGGTGACAAGATGTGTAATGGCCTTGTGAGCCATATGAATAAGTTGTTGCCTAGTGAGAGGTGACAAGATGTGTAATGGACTTGTGAGCCATATGAATAAGTTGTCACCTAGTGAGAGGTGATAAGATGTGTAATGGCCTTGTGAGCCATATGAATAAGTTGTTGCCTAGTGAGAGGTGACAAGATGTGTAATGGCCTTGTGAGCTATATGAATAAGTTGTCGTCTAGTGAGAGGTGACAAGATGTGTAATAGATTTGTGAGCCATATGAATAATTTGTTGCCTAGTGAGAGGTGACAAGATGTGTAATGGCCTTGTGAGCCATATGGAATACTTGTACAACAAGTAAAATGAATACCTGGGTCTGAGGACCTAGAGGTAATGATTATCTGTTATAGAAATAACAATGTTGTGTGATGATCCAAGGGTTTGAATACCCAGATCCAGTAACCATGATAATGATGATGTGAAGGGATGATAATTCCAAGTAATGTGATAAGGGACTGAGATTCCAAGTATCGTGTGTTTTAAAGAGTTGTAAAGTACGTGAAAAATGTATTACACCTTTCTTTGTAGCATTTGTTGTGATTAATAATGATAACTTGTTTGATGCTAAAAGAATGTTGTAATATATGTAATACATCATTAGGAACTATAAAATGTTGCCCTAACCATAGATCCATTAGTGTCAGAATTTGCTGAATGGTGAAACGGGTTCCCCATGACATAACCCGAAATACATATTTTTGAATATGTGGGGGCATGGAGGCTAAGTGTCCATGTCTCAGTAATGTCATAAGAATGTCTTAATAGAGCACGGTGAACTAACCCGTGGCTCAAAGCATGGTGCCTATGTGACCATGGCTCAGAGTATGGTGATTAAGTGACCATGACTCAGTAAGTGGGGATGGTTGTTAGTAGATGTTCCCCTAAGAGAGCATAGTTGATGTTGTGGCTCTAAGCGAGGATGCCTATGTACCATGGCACAACTATATTGCAACTGACACAAGATGTCCTGCTAAGCCTAAGTGGTCTCGTACTGACCGAGACAAGTGAGGTCATGGAAACTGGCTCTCCCATTGACCTTGTATGGTACCAACTTGTGAGAAGTTTGTGGTCGGTTGGAGATGAATGGGGTATGCTTCATCTCCTCAGGGCATAAGTGTGATTGTAAAATATGTTCAACCATGTAGTATATCTGCCTAAGGATCGAATACAGAAAACATTGTTTGATGTGCAATGCAGTTATACATCTTAGTTGTTAGATGCTATTTATGTTTCTTTACATTCCTTGCAAAGCAGATAGATGATTTATAACTCTATCATGGGTAGATGCAATGTTCTCCTTAAGAAATGAGATTATATTATTCTGTTCATACAATGATTAATCCTGCCTGTTAAATATAAAATAACCCCTGCTCAGTTTAATAATGTTTATCTGTAATAATAATATAGTCGGCAGAGAGTTATATCTCTCGTTGGGACAATTGTCTCATCCCGTGAGATCCACAATTTTTAGGTGGACGTGCACGAGGTGGTGGAGACCTTTCTACAGAGGAGGAAAAATAGTTGGGGCAGCGGTAACAACTTAGGTTGAGTGTACTATCTGTCATGTCTTGTAGATAGAAGTTCTATGTGTCATATCTATACTCTCAGATCCTTGGAGTTGGTTCGTCTGGTTTCATGAATGATATGAGATTTTGGCTTGAATGCCTCGAGGTTTTATGTTGCTCCAGTATGTGTTTTGATAGAGCAACTGTTATATGTTGTCCTCGAGATGAGATGAAACAATGTTGTATAATGTAAATCATGATATGTATGAGTTTTGGATCTTTCAGTAAAAGTTATCTAGACAAGGATCTCCTTGCAAAATATTTTTAAATTTTAATATTTTTTTGTTAATCCGATGTTTATGTTTATACCGCTTAATTAGTAACGATTTGCTTATCGATTTGATGACTGTTGTTACAATGTAACTATATGGATAAAAAGTATTAGAAGTAAAATGTTTAGATTAATCATATTAGACCATGTAAAAAATGATATTAGCCCGTTTGTACTTTATGCATCACAACTAATCCATGGTGGACATGTACTTCTATCATAACCAGTATAGGAGAAATATATGTTATCAAGGATTTGTTAGAATGTTTTGACCATTTGTCTCATTACTAGTGTGTCTGTAATTAAATTCCTTCTATCACTATGTTGATTATATGAAGAAATGCATCAATTTTGTAAATACATCAATTCTATACCAGTAGCCTTTATTTTTTGGCAACCAAGCATCATTGCATGTATTAACTTCTTTAGTATCAAGAAACATGTACTAAATCAAGACAGTAAAAAATTGAGACCTAAGTTAATATGTAAACTATAAAGTAAATATCTAGACTTAAAAGTAATATTTTGTCCATAAAGGTAACATGGTGTATAGAAAAGTAACATTACACTACAAAAGGTAACCATTGATGGAAAAATAACAATATGAACCGAAAAGTAACTCTGTGAACTATAAAGTAACTATTTTAACATAAATGTAACTATATGAATTATAAAGTAACTATCTGAACTATAAAATAACTATTTCACATAAAGTAACATCATCAAAAAGTAACATTCTATCCACACAAAGTGACAATAGGTTCCATGAATGTGATTGCAAGAGATGAAATGGAAATATTGATGACAAAATAGCAATACTTTAAAGTAACATCATAATACAAAAATCAGTGAGTCCATAAGTTAGTAACATAAAATTTTTATATTGTTACATGTACACAGATTCTATATCGTCATTCTAAATGAAGGCTTATAATAATATTCAAAATAGTTTGGTTCTTAGCAAAAATCAACATGGCACGATGACATCCACTGCTTTTGTGAACTTGATAAAGATGCCTCATCTAACTGTAGAAGTAACATTTCTAGAGGATTTGCTAAAATGATATATTGGCGATGAAAGATTTATAATATCTCCAGTGATTGACGCTAGGGAAACAATTTAGAATGTTGCAATGATACTAGGTTTACCAAATATTAGTATACAGATTGTGCCAAAAAAAGTCCCAGGTTACAAAAATGTTTGGGAAGATATGTTTCTTGGAAGGAAAGGTGAGTATGAAAGTGGGGAAAATATTAAGACAAAAAGGGAGAAAAATGAACTGCATAAGGACAACTTGGGAAAGTTGTAGCAAGAATTTGCAATGAATGACGTAGAAGAAATTTCTATCAAAATATGTGTACAACATGGATTTTGTACTTGTTGGCAACATTCCTATTACCATACACGAGTTACTATGTCCCTCATTTATTGCTCCACTACTTGGATGATGTAATAGAAATATGGCAGTTAAATTGGACTAAGTTAGTCCACATGTACATTTTCAAGAATATTGAAGAACTAAGAAGAAATATGAGAAGAAGTAGGAGAAGGGATATCAATTGAAGCACATTCTATTGTGCTATGTGCCTCTATGTAAGTAAATTGTTTCGTCTTCTCTTATTGGAATGAACTGTTCTATATGAATTTGAATTGTAAAGGTTATTTTTCATAAATAGTAAGTCTGGGATTTTTAAATTATAGGAATAGTAAAGCCAACATTCAAGGAAGCAAACTCAAGGATAAGGAAATGAGCTGGTCCTATTAAGAAGAACAAGGATCTCACAAGTTTGGATAACGAAATGGTAAACTTGAACATCATTGAAGAGTATGACACTATAAATGTATATATAATATATTTGATACATTATATCATTTGTCATGATTAATGTGCATATGTTTTGACAAAGATGAACAAGGATAATAAAGATGAATGAGAAGCTGTAAAACAAAACCAACGAAATACTATATTACCTTACAACAAATTGTGCAAAGAGTAATACACTGTCTAGTAAGGTAGTTGCAACAGCAGGCACAAGTAGAAGAGTCTCTGACAACTTGGAGAAGAGAGTCCAAATGTTAGAGGTCTAACTCAGATTTCAAAAAGAAGTCTGCAATAAAATAGATCACTAGAAGCATTTTCTTATTTAAGAGAAGAAAATGAGAGATTGAGAAAAAAGCTACTAGAAGTTGAAGAAGAAAACAAAAAGGTACAAGAAAGAAATTGAAAATGACATGCATCTAGTAGCCACAAATACCTTCATTATAAATTTTAGTGAGAGTGCAAGGTGGAATTCAATAGATATCATTGAGGTGAGAAAGTGGATAGATGAGTTGAGAAAAAAAAGTTGGTATCTATACACCAACGTGAGACACATGGGCATGGCAGTTTGATTAAGGTGGAGATAAAATTTGGTGATTCAATTATAAATCAATAAGAAACAATGATGACATGGAAGAAACACCAACAAAAGGTGTTGAAGAAATGGAGTTCAAGAAGAGGTCAAGAAAATTTTTCCTTAAGAGGAAAGTAGTTGAAGAAGAAAAAAGATAGATTCAATTGGAATAGAAGAAGATGACAAAGGTGAAACAGATGCTCAACCTTCAGAAGATGTTTTTGAAGATGCTCATCCTGGAGAAGAAGTTCTTATAGACTAAGATGAAGGTGAAAATGTAATGATGGATGTAGACATTGAAGATGCACTAAAAGAAGCTGAAACAAATGATACAGAAAAGGAAGCTGAAATACGTTCTGATGAAGGCAACAAGAAAATGCCTAAAGCATTGAGAAAGAGAAAGGGAAACCAGAAGAAGGATATTGGAAGCATTGAAGAAAATATCAAAATAAGGAGGCATGCACTGATAAGGGTAAAAATATTTTATTGTTAAATGTTTATGTATTTGAAATTGGTTTAGATAAGTAAGTAACAAAAGTTACACTTCAAATACAACAAAAAACTACATGCTCATAGGATTTGACAATGATAAGACTAAGTAAAGTAACTGTCTAAACATAAGGTTCAAAATGAGCTTTGAATAGTTAAGACATACATTAAAATAATTGAATTTGTTAGATCATACATAATATGGATTCAGGTAGAGTAATAATGATAACAGAAGAGTAAGATTTCAAACCATAATGTAACTATTTGACCCTAAATGTAACTATAGGCTACAAAAGTATCCTATTAACAAAAAATATAACATAAGATCCATATTTAAGAGAATGAGCCTTATCTCAATATGGACTATATTGTAGCAAGAAGGATTGCTCGATACTAAAACTGGATAAGCTGTAATTGAAAGAACAAAAATGTAACCACAAATCCAGTTATATAACATGAACTGAATGAATATATAACATGCCAAATGAACTGTAATGCATCTTTAGCATAAATCTAAATTTGATACAAAAGTAACTCAATAGAAAGAGTTTCTACAACATTGAAGTCTATTCAATTGTGAATTACAACTATCATAAAGTATATTTGACTCATTACATTTACATTAAATTTTAACATGACTCACACACTAACAATTGGATAAAAATAGACCAACAACACACCTATAATAGAAGTTCGACAGCAACAACAACAAAGAAGACTAGTGAAAATCCAACACCAAAAGAAACATCAGAAACAACAACATGGTAGACCATCAGGCTACATCATTACAAATCAAACAAGACCGTTACATATCCATCAACAACACCAGAAATCCAGAAGCATCACTATAAATCACCACCCACAACCTCCAAATCAGATCCCTTCTCAATTCCTGCACATATACAAACCTAAAAGGAATGTAAGATGACAATGATGTAGATTTACAATATATATTTGCAAAATAGATAACACACACCTATTTTTTCAGAGGACAATTTCTACTATCATGATTAACACCATACTACAAACAATTCTTACAATATCTTTCTTTCCATTGTGAAATTTCAACTCCAGATTTATACCTCACATCAATTGCTCTAGGTTTTCCTTTAGTTTTGTAAATATTAGGAACATGAACCTTGACAACCAATGAAGAAGCTATACTAGAATTAGTTACACGAACATTAGCAATATCTAATTTCAAAATCTCCTTTTGCAGAACAATAAGATTTACTTGAGAAATATATATATCACTGTTCCTGCAAGCTATGTTGACAACTGAATTACACGCAGGTTCCAGCTAAAGGGTCTTCTTGGTGGATGAATGCATAACATATACCTTGCCAAAAACCAAAGGGTGGTCTCTACACTATTTGCTCCACCTCAATGATATATATGGATCATGAAGAGAACAAAAATCACGATTCTTTAGATAAGAAAGAATGTGCCTACAAGGAATTCCTTTGGACTCTAATATGAAACAATTACAAGATAGCATATCATTGGATAAATATTTCTTCAACATATAAGGACAACTAGACCTAATAACGCGATAGACTCAAATAGACCTTCATCAAAAGTTTCTTCATGTTATCCAACATACTTTGAAGAATTTTAGATTGAAAGAACATAAAATAGACTTCGTCTATATACCTATCATTTTTCCTCAAAAGGCCACAATGAAGCCAAAGGAAGATTGATGTACTCATCATCAAACAAGTCTATATCATCTATGTTATATATGCAATCATTCAAATCCCCAAATATGCGATCCTTGTTAGGAATTCCACCAAGTTTGGAGGGAAGTTTCTAAAAAATGTTCCAACAAAAAAGTGATGCTTACATGGGGGAACTATAGTAATAATCATAACATTCATTGATGGGACCTGATCATTTGTGATGGAAACATGTTCTTTACCAAAACAAAATAGATATTTTTGGAAAACCCATATGGATGTAATCATACTTTTAATCCAACAATAAATCTGAATCAAATAACACTATCTTGCGATTACCACCAAACATTCCAAAATCATGAAATAATTATTGGTACATAAGTTGTATCAAATACAATAGCATCACCAAAGAGTGCACAATCATGAATAGAGATGGGACCAGACTAGAAAAAATGTGTCAAATAACCATAATAATCTTTTTGATACACATAAAATAGTTTTGAATCCAAAACCTTGAATAATGTTCCAACACCTTGTCCACTTCATATTTTGATGACTCCTTTCTCTTGCTACGGAGGTGTCCACGAGCTTGTATATTTGTAAATGTCAACTTGTCATAACCACCTAACTCATATTCTAGTAATGCAAGTTGCTTGGACACATGTATATTATCTTGACTCATAGAAGAAAGCATGTCTTTTTTAGTCTGACCAAGTGATGAATTACACTTCACGTAGCGCAACTGATAAGTACCAACTTGATCATGATTTTGATCATAAAAAATGCACTAATAACCCATCTAGATGAGGAATTGTCAAGTGTGAACTAGATCATGGCTTTGCACCCACACCTTTTCACAGAACACCTATGCTTCTTGGACAACTTCTCATGTAGGTCACCAATAGGGCTCAAAAGACCTTAGAATCTCGTAAAATGAATAATATGACCTTATTTATCACAAATAAGTATATAACAAGCAAAACCTACGTACCTCGTTCATAACGATTATCTTCTTTCCTCACATTAAACCCAAACATAACTGAATATCTACAATAAAAGGATATACCATCATCTAAACTTCCAACTTGAAGTCCAATCCTAAGGAAATAAATTGAGGACATAATTTCATAGCTAACAGATGAAGAAGAATGTACATTATCATCACAATCAATAATAGCATTGCTAGAATTAGTATCAAGACTAGGATCCATAACAAAACAAGACTCACTAACAAAACTTGCATTAAAAAAAATACTTAAACATTTGATAAATAGTTAGAACAGACATCCATTTTAGATAATAGAATAGCAATGAATTTTGTTGGTAAATAGTTACTAGAGATATCCATTTCATGTATATACTCATCCAAACTACAACAACTAGTAGATAAGTAAGTATGAGGCATGTAATATGAAAATAGAATGTGATGATAAAAGAAGTAACAAGTAAATATGTAAGTAGGAATTATGTGTCTGATTCAATAATTCAATTTTTTCTACATGTCTGTGGTGCTTTACACGACCGTGGTTGGGTGATTGTGTGGAATGGCTGACTATGCAGCCGATCTTTGAAATAAGGGAGAGTTGGTTGTGTCTACCTATAACGATCAGGCCCACTGCCTAAGCCCTAGTAGAGTTTTAGGAATGATGATTGGCCCCACAGACCACCACTAGCCTTAACTGTGTGCTTTTTCCTCACTCACATGCAAGCTGAGGTCAACTTCCCGGCTGGTCACCCATCCTAGTACTACTCCAAGCTGAGCACACTTTACAATCTCCCCTACTTAGACTCTTGACGTCCTCATCAAGGCACATTCCTGGACTGCATGGCTCAAGACTGGCATGCCATATGCCCATGTGAGCCCCACCTACTAGAGGGGGTATGGCTCTGATACCATTTGTGATGACCAGGCCCACTGCCCTAGGCTCTAGTAGAGTTTTAGGAATGACGACTGGCCCCACAGACCACCACTAGCCTTAACTGCGTGTTTTTTCCTCACTCACACACAAGTCGGGGTCAACTTCCCGACTGGTCACCCATTCTAGTACTACTCCAAGCTGAGCACGCTTAACTATGGAGTTCTTTAGTGACGAGCTCCCAGAAAAGGAGGTGCACCTTGGTGATATAGGTAGTCCAACCATTCTTGTTAAGACCATTCTATCCGAGGCCTCAAATCCTAGGATGTTACATTACCACCACCATGTTTGAATATATGGTCGTGTTCATGTGATCTTGACACCACGACCATGGTTGTCTATATGATCATGTTGCCTTCTATTCACGGTCGTGTAGTATGGCACATCCATGCTGCTATTTTTTGTACCTAATTGGTCATTTCTATCACAGTAATGGTTGGATACACAACTACGTTGCCTTCTATGCACATTTGTGTAGTCCAGAACTGTCATGTATTCTGTTGTATTTTAGTAAAATGTTCTATACTTTTTCACTTTTTTTTATTTTAACAAACATAAGAGTAAGATACACAACTATTTTTTATAGGATTTGATTATCAGATTTGAGAAACACACATTGGTGTAGATTTGAAAATGGTTATGCCCAAGACAAGCAACTATATTAACTTTAGAAGTAACTATCTAAACTTTAAAGTCACACAATGAATTGTAATGTAACTATTTCATATATAAAGAAACAATTGGTCCAAAAATATAATAGCATGTTTCATAATGAAACTACAAGGGACGAAATGTAACTGTTAAACTAAGTGTTTGATTTAGATACCTAAATTTGCATAATGTTTTATTCAAAATTTACTAGAGAATGCTTCTAGATAAAGACAAAGTAGAATCTTAACCAACATTAGTTCATATATTACATTGGGAAGTTTGTACCCATGACACAAAACTAGTCATCATCAGTAAATGATATTAGGGAAAAAATCAATTCCACTAGGAATACATATATTATCTAGTGATTCTGCTTGCAAAAGATGTCCTTGACTTCTTGTATTCATGGTTCTCTATATGAAATCCACACAACTAGCAAGTTTGACTTTTAATCAATACATAACTCGATTTCTGTAGCCATGCATCTGCCACAGAGAGAAAAGTATAAAGAGTGGAGATAGAGTACCGATGGCTAAGAATAAGATTTACGGAGGGATCACAAATGAGATTGACAACTACAAATGATTACAGAACTCAGGGGATCAATTAATTGTTGGTGATATAGGAAAATGAATCCACTGAGTGTTTTTGTCTGTAGATTATTCTCCTTCATAATCTATTTATGATATACTTTAGTAGACCTATTTGGGTGGGGCTAGATCTATTCCGGAAGCACACCAAGTTCCTCTTAATGAGAATAAGATAATGGAATCAAACAATAAATTTTTGAAAATGTGAAAGTCACGGGTGACACGTAGACAAATGAAAATACCCACAGGGGATGTAAATGAACAACCATATATATATATACATATATGTATATATACATATATTATATATATCTATATATTTATATATGTATATACATATATGTATATATATATATATGTATGTATATGGGATGAAGATAGACATTCTCTCCCCTCTCCCACGCCTTTGGCAAAGGCTGAACGCCCAGAAGGGTGGTAAACTAAGGTGGAAACTAAGATTCAAACCTGATTTCTTTTATTCGAGGATGTCGTGCTTGACCACTTGAGCCACTCCTTGTCAGATATATATATATATATATATATATATATGTGTGTGTGTGTGTGTGTGTGTGTAAACACACACACATATTACCCGTTGTGGCACCAGAAGAATGAAATGGAGGGGCAGAGGGGAAGGGAGATTTTTAATGATCTCATGAGTAAGGTGTGTAGACGAAGTGAAGCCAGCACCATTACTGCAACTTTGGTTTTAATGCTTGGAAATGGATGTTTCATGAGACAACCTAGGAGAATGTGGGATGGGGGATTTTTGAATGTGAAAAGGCAATTCGGATCCTAAGAAAATATTTGAAATAGCTAGTAGTTGCACTACCTTGTAATTTTTTCTATATTTCTTGAGCATGAACCCATTATTGCGGTGTCCAATCATGTAGCATTAAAATAGAACATATGAGCCAATTTTTGATGAAGTCGTAACATTTATCTCCTTTACATGAACACAAATGAATGGTTACTGCTCAAGAAAAGAGTCATTGTTAATTAAGATGTGTGGCAATCTGCCATGCTAAATGAGATTATTCAAAACCAAAATGCCGACCAAATGCTAATTAATCACATTACGAACAAGAATTATAATTAAAATTGAATAAAATTCCAATATTCCATAAGAAATATTTGCACAAGGGTCCAACTACATTATGTATTCATACCAGGTATCTTTACATAAATTCCATGATCTCATCCAAAACCTATATACAAAAGATGATGTCCACATGATTACATCATTTATATTTCTAAAGGCATACTTAGCAAAATCTTGAGTCGATATACATTATACATAAAACTCCCCGCCCAAACTTGAGAGTACATGGACAGCTCCATGACTCTATACTGACCATACCAACATTCTAATACTACTGATCTTCAAATTTCGCCTCCTCATCACACTGCGTCTGACGGCACTACCGATCACCTAAAAAGATGTGGTCACCCCGAGGTGAGACCCATGTCCCAGCGAGAGATATAACTTCAAAGACATATATTGCTTACCAAAATTATATATTTAAGCAGATTTGAAAGATTAGATAACTTGCATAAAGATCATACATAGACAGAGTCATGAGTACAGTTGATTTCTCTTACCACATTGTAAATCATCTACAAATGAAAAGAAATAAAACAAGGATCATCATCCAATGTGATTCACCAAGTAACCCTAATGGATATGCACACAACTTTATTACATACTTTATTAATCCATGGGTAGTTTGAAGTGTACCACTCAAACTAGTAGCTAACCACCGTGAAGTCAAAATCAGCCACATACATGATCTAGGATGACCAAAATCCTAAAATTTCTTCCGCTCAGTCAGTTCGAGTAACAACTGTAGTGACACATTGTCTCAACTACTAAAATAGCCTAGTCCATCCTGGGTACTTATGCCACGATACTAGAAACCAGGATATTAACCCTCAAATCCATGTTATGACCGCAGTCGTTCTCAATCACTTCCATATCTGAGACACAGCCTTGACTGCTCTTCAAACATGATATCAAGATGATACAGATATACCCTCCCTACACACATATACTCAATAGTATATGACCTAAGATCCTTTTACATTACTTGTTTCACTATTTAGCAAGCTTTGACATTGGAATAGTTCCACAAACTTTGGGTACTACATGATTAAGGTTACACTTCATTACTTAGATCAATTTAAACATTTTTTACCACATCAATCAAGTTACATACAAGCTCATAAATAATATTTGTAAAATAAATTATAGATTAGAACTTCAAAAGATATAAAATGTATGAAATATATTTCTTGTTACTCCATCTTGGTATACTAATCCATAATTATCTATAAATAGGACTAAACCTCCGACTAGGGCACAAAACAACCCAAAAATCCATTCATACAAAAACAATAATAACTTCCTGTATGAACATCATTATCCTCCAAAATTTTCCAGAGAGTATAACAAGTCATTGGCAAAATTTCACCCAAAAATTCAGCATAAATGTCTACTGGATGTAAATGTTATGGCATTTCCAAGAACTAGACCTTTATATGTCTGAATCCTAAACTAGATGAGCTATTTTCAGTAGTACGTTCTCATCCAATTATCTTATCAGAAACATAAAAATATATAAAAGCTTTATAATGACCATAGGCTAACCACTATACATCAAATTCTAATGTGTAGGTTAAAGTTATAAGCATTGGGTACCAAAATCATCACATATATGACATTTCTAGGAGTCATTAAACCTATATTTCGAATTTCAGACCTTTCAAGTTAAAAAGGCTCATTTTACAAAGGAAAAGCGTTCATAAGGTCTAAGGAAGGATTAAGAACTCATATTATCATCATTTTCTTGTCAATCAGTACACAAAAGGCCATCTTTTCTCATATTACAAGTTCTAAAGTAAGATTAATGACATGCATGTAGAAGGTAGGCAAGAAATGCATTCAAAGTTATATAACTCACCTGGAAGCTAAAAAAATTGAAATCCAAGAAGGAAAACTTTTAAATCAACAACAAAATGTCGGGTTTGGTCCACCACATCTCTAGGAATGCATCCTCTTTTCACAAATAAGATGGTTCTAGAGCAAGGAAGGAAGAAAATAGAGTTCTCAACTCTTATGAGTAGGCTTTCAACAAGAATACAAGAAACTCGGCCATAGGAAGAAGGAGAGTGAATAACAACAAGGAAAACAAATAAAATAGTAAGATTCTTACATGGAAGAATCAAGAAAAATGATCAACGACTCTAGATCAGTCCAACGAGCCTTGATTCTTACACACACATCCATGAAAAGCCCATGATCACTAACCTCAATGGGTTCTTGTCTACCTCCAGAAAGTAGCAACAAGATCACCAAAAATGAGAAGAGAGAGAGAGAGAGAAAGAAAGAGAGGGGGCATTAATGTGTGGGTGGGAGGTTCGATGATGTTTGAAATCAAAGCGGGAACCAAAAATTTCAAAATCCAAGCGAGTAATAAAATCCAAAATCTAAATGGGAACCAAAAATATAAAATCCAAGTGTGCACATAAAATCCAAAATTCAAATAGTTATAAAGCTATAATCCTTTGGCCTGCTAAAATATCAAACTCAAAAAATTTGTCCACCTGCTAAAAACTCCATTAGACTAAAAAAATTCATCGACCTGCTAGTTTGCAGTCCCATCGGGCTCCATGGTGCTTTCATCCCCGACGAAGGATTTCCTTTCATTATTTAAATGATTCCTTTGACCCATGGTGAAAGAGGCATGACTCTGCTCTTCTCGTAACCTACCTGATGCCTCCAGGACAGGCCCATGTGACCGGTTTTCCAGTAGTGGGACCAACATGTGGCCTGGTTTTTATTTGTGCGGGACCCGAGTTATGGACGAGATTGGAAGAGTATAGTAGGCCGTGAAGGCATGCCAGTCAAGTATGTCTGCTACAATTAAGTAGAAATTTGATTGTTGCTTTGTTGCAATAAATGCTTTGAATGACACAATTAAGGGGGAGATGCATGGGTTGGCTGTGTTGGCTTATTTTTTGGAATAAAATACCAAACATTGTAATGTAACATCCTATTGAAATAAATGCTTTAAATGAAACAATTAAGGGGGAAATGGGTTGGCTATGTTGCATGTTGGTGAAAAAAAATAACCAAGCGGTCTAATGTAACATGTGATGGCTATTTTTGGGCACTAATGCATCATATGACCCATATAATGGGCAATCTTATGTCTCTCTTGCCATATTTTATTGCAAAAAGTATTTTTCTCAAAGGAAATCCATGCAAGGAATCATACTTGATGGATTTTTTTACTAAAATCAATACATTTCATTCCCCATTAATGCATTGATTGACACATTTTAGAGGGAAAATTGGATTGCTGCATTGATTGACACATTTAATAGGGAAAATTGGATTTTGGAGACCAACTACTTGGTTTACTTTCTCTTCAACAACTCTTCTTCATCCTCTTCAGTAAATTTTCATACTCTTTTTATTCCTCCTCATTAAATCCTCCTTGTCATTCTTCCTTCCCACCTACTTGTTCATCTTCATTTATTACTTCATTGTTTTCTTGGTGGGGGTGAAATGGATTTTGAAATAGGTAAGTTGTACATAAATGTTCCTCCTCATTTATTTCTTGTGTTAAAATATATGTTGCTTGCAATATAGCCTCCTTAAAAACTCATACATCTTTTAAATTGAATTTTTAAGTAGATGGCACTAATGCATCATATGACCCATTTAATGACAATCTGATGTCTCTCTTGGCATAGTTTATTGTGAAAATTATTTTTCCTGAAGGAAACCCGTGCAAGGAATCATACTTGATAGATTTTTTCACCAAAATCTAATGCCTTTCATTCCCCATTAATGCACTGATTAACACATTTAAGAGGGAAAATCAGATTGCTGCATTGATTGACACATTTAAGAGGAAATATCAGATTTTGGAGACCAACTACTTGGTCTTGTTCCTCTTCAATAACTCTTATTCATCCTCCTCACTAAATGCCCCCTTCTCTTCTTCTTCCTCCTCAATTAATCCTCCTTGTAGTTCTTCCTCCCACCTACTTGTTCCTCTTCATTTATTACTTCATTGTTTTCTTGGTGGGGGTGAATGGAGTTTGAAATAGGTAAGTTGTACATAAATGTTTCTCCTCATTTATTGCTTTTGTAAAAATGTATCTTGTTGTAATATAGCCTCCTTATAATATCATACATTTTTTGATTAAATTTTTAAGTAGATGTTGAATTAGGAAGTGATTGTGAAGAAAGTTATTCTTCTGAGGAAACTAATGACACCAATGACAGAGAGTGTGGAGAATATTTACAAGAGGAATATGTGTTGTAGAAGAATATAATGATGAATTTGAAGAATATTTACAAGAGGAAGATGTAGTTGAACAAGAACAGTACGTAGAACAAGAACATCCTGTTATATAAATTGATCTTAACTTATTGCATGCAGAAGTGGAAGAAGATTTCCTTACCAATCAAGGTTAGTCAACAAGAACTAATATTTTTAATAGTGCAAAGCAACATCAAATAGACATACTCCCAACTAATTGTGGGGTGTTGGCACATTAGATAGTCATAATGGAACACAAAGCAGGTGCATTGAATACTAAATGGTCATTGTTAAGTATGCAATATTAAGTAATTCTATAATTGAATGACTTGGTACCAAAGTGTGTACATTAGAACACAAACTAGGCACATTAAATAATAACTATGAGCTATTCAACATGCATTTGTGCGGCGTCATTCTACGTAAGCAAAAGAATTAGGTGTCATTCTAATTGGCCACGTTGGTACACCAATTAGGCATGTTGGTTCACAAACTCAGTGCAATGAAACACACACTAGCACGTGTACACTTAGTGGGCACAATGAATGCTAATGGTGTTTACAAAAGTAGACAGATTAGTACACACAATAGTTTCATTAGCAAAGAAGTGGGACGACGATATACTAAATATGTCACAATGAAATACGAACCTTCAAGGGGGGCAATGAACACCCCTTAGGCGGATTGACACACTTTTTGAACTACCATGCACAATAGTACAAGAAGTAGACACATTAACACATAAATGGGTGCAATGAATACTAAATGGGAGTAATGAAACACTAATGTATCATTCTAATTAGAGAAGGCACAACAAATGCTAATTGGATTTACATAAGTAGGTGCAGTAGTACAAGAAGTAGGCCCCTCTCCATAGAAGTGGGCACATGAAATACTAAATGGGCGCAATGGAACACAAACCTTCATGGGGGAAATGAACACACCTTAGGCGCATTGGCATACTTTGTGGGCACAATGGAACTCAAACTAGACACTTTGGGAAACTTTGTGGGCACATTAGTAAACTAACTGGGTGCTTTGTAACCATTTGTGGGCACATACTAAATGATGTTCTTGTTGTTTGAATACTAAATGGCGTTCTTTCTCTTTTATTGTAGATCTGAGTATCCCTGCTGCTGGAATGATTTTGCTACTCTTGCTGAAGTGAAAGATTTTTATAAAAGCTTTGGTATTTCCCATGGATTTGGTGTTAGGGTTTGTAATTCTGGTAAGAGTAGAAAGGGAGAAATATCCAGGCTAAAGATGCATGGTTTGTGTAAAACAAGCAGAAACTATACAAAGTACTGACAATATGACTCAGAGGTGTAGTGTTGGAGTGAACTTCCTTGCTCACATTGTTATCCATATGAAGAACGAGTTGTATATGATTGACCACTATAGTGATGAAAACAACCATGTTATTCTTGGAGTAGATCTTGTACAATTTTTACTGTCCATGTGGACTGTCTCTTTGATGCAACAGAGAAGGCTTCTAATTAATGACAAGGTCGGTATATCCACATCACAGACAATGACTGCACTTGCTTTTGAAGATGGTGGAGTAACCAATCTTACATTTACAAAGAGGGACTCAAGGAATCTATTAACCCAGTCTAGGATAATAAAGCTCGATAAAAGAGAAGTCAAAGCAATGCAAGAATACTTCACAAAGATGCACTGTGCCCATCATAACTTCTTCTACACGATGGATGTCGATGACTGTGGTGTTTTAAATAATGTTTTCTGGACTAATTCAAGGGCAAGATCTTCCTACAAGCACTTTGGTGATGTTGTATCATTTGGTAGTACATATCTCACCAAAAAATACACGATGCCACTTGCTTCTTTTATTGATGTCAACTATTAGGGTCAAACAATCTTGCTCGGTTGTGGACTTTTATGTGAAGAGACAACATAAAATTACGTAAGGTTATTCAAAACTTGGTTGTCCTTCATCAAAGGTAATGAAAAAGATCTCATTTTGTTATAGATCACTCAAAACTTGTTCATTTTTGCTCCTATATCTTATCACTTAAATTTTCAGGTGTCCATTCTAAAGGCATAATAACAGACCAAGCTCAATCCATTATCAATGCTATTTTTGAAGTATTTCCCACTACCAAGTATAGATTGTGTTTGTGGCACAAAATGAAAAAGCTACTATAGAAGTTTGAAAAGTCCGAAGGAGCATGTAAGGCTATAAAAGGATCCGTATATGACCCGATAACTACACTTGAGTTTGAAAACTGGTGGACTGAATTGGTAAATTTGCACAATTTACAACAAAATAGATGCATCCAACGAATGTACTCTATCCCAAATATGTGGGTGCCATTCTATGAGAAAACATCATTTTGGGCTGGAATGTCTACAACACAAAGAAGTGAATCAATCAATGCATTTTTTAAAGGTTATTTTAGAGAAAGAATGACTCTGAAAGAATTTATTGAAGAATTTGAACTAGCATTAAGTGTGAATTTCAAGAAGGAATCAGAAGCAGACTACGAGTGCATTCACAAAAATCCTATATTAAATACGACTTTTGAAATGGAACCACAATTTGGTGAATGGTACTCATTGGACATTTTAAAGAAGTTTTAAAGTGAGCTTCAAGACCTCATGTACTGCAACACAGTTCATAGAATGACAACTGGAGCATTGCATTTCCTTGAAGTTTTTGAGAGGAAGAGGATACAAGTTGATTCTAACATTTTTGTGCCATGAATGAAGTAATTTCAAGTGGTATATAGCACATCAAATCTTGGAGCTATTGTCATTGCTTAATGTTTGAATCATGATGCATTATATGTAAACACATGTTTGTTGTGTATATATTCCTTGATATTGTCAAATTGAACAAAGAATATCACTTTATTGATAGATGGAGGAAGGATGTCAAATGAATAGTAAGCAAACCAAACACTATTGAAAGGGTTGACTGTACTAACTCCGTTAATAGGTATGATGCTGTCATACAAAACCTGCAATCATTGGGTGAGGAAACTACAATGTCTTGGGATAAATTTGATTTAATTATGAAAGGATTATAGAAAATAAAAAGGGATGTCAGTCTATCAGATGGCGTAAGTAGCAATTTCTTCTATATATTGGAAATTGTAATATGACTGATCAAGTTTGATGGTTTTATTAATGTTGTAAATTTTGCATGATAAGTTTGTGAATCTAATGGTTTGAGGCATTCAAAAGCCAAATATGGCTGATCAAGTTGTCCATCCATGTATAAAGAGGTACAATTCATATGATGATAGAATGTCGAAAGATGAGAAACATCAAAACAAGCAGTGTTTAAGTCTTTTGTATGTCAAGCGAATGTCTTTTGCATGTCAAGTTAATTTTTTAAGGGTCACATGAAGTGGACGCGTTGATGCATCAAGTGGTCGTGTTACATCATGAGTGGGCGCACTGACTCATGAAGTGGGCACACTATCTAATGAAGTGTGCGTGGTAAGTCATGAGTGGGAGCAATGACTCATTAACTGGGCGCAGTGACAAGAATGTTCTATTGAATGTTAAGCAATATCACTCAAGTATTTTGTATGTTAAGTGTAACTGAATGTTGTTAACTTTTATTTATGTTTAGTGAATATCTTCAAGAGAGGTTCAAGTATTTTTCATGTTTAGTTAATATTATATGTGTATGTTAAGTATATGTGTAAGGGTCCCATGATAGGGGCACATTGACACATGAAGTGGGCATGCTAAGTCATGTGTGGGTGCATTGACTCATGAAGTGGGCACATTAACGCGTGAAGAGGGCACATTGACTCATTAAGTGGGCGCATTGAATCATGAAGATGACACATTGACTCATGATGGGAAAGACTGGTTTTTGGCTGAATTTTGAGGACGGAATTTCTTTTAAGGTGTCTAGGATGTGATGGAGTGAAATTTTGAGTTTCTTGGTTACTCAATTCATTGATTCAATCATGGGTTGAAGATTGGAATACTCAAATTTGGGTCCTTGTGTATATGAGATGACATGGTTAATCTTACTTTGGTCCTTGTGTATATGAGATGACATGGTTAATCTTACTTTGGTTTCGCATAAATGGAAGGTGATTTGATGATTAATAACATGTTTAATATCTCTAAGTATGTGTTATTTTGGATTACGTGGTTGATTGGTGAAATAGTGGTAGCTTGGAACCAAAATTTAGTGGAATGTAGATATGATGATTGTAAAACTATGGTTCAAATTTCATGAGGTTTTGAGGTACCTAGAAGAAGTTATTGAGTTTTAAAATTTGATGAAATAATGGTACATGATGTAGTACAGTTGTATCTTGGCCTAAGGTTTTTAATCAATCAGTGTCACCCAACTGGTAAAACAAGTTACTCACAGATTGGCTGCATAGGACTCTTTCTGCCCTTGGATCTATTAAATCAAATAGTCTCCAAGTCATCCTCTTCGCAACGGTTACTGGAGGGTTAGGAGCCACGAGATCCCATGATGCAGATCTTGCCCAACATGGTGAAACAGACAGCTGAGGCCCTGCGGTTACCTTCTTAATAATATAAGCTCTCAAAAGACCCCTCATTCAAGGTATATGAAGGAGTGAAGAGAGGGAATAAGATGCCCCACGATAGGGGTTACCATGGATGTCATTTTTCAAAGTGAGTTGCCACTTGGCCATATGGCGCTTGCCCATTGGTTGGTCAACATCCATATGTCTCATGATCAATGCTTCTTAGACCCTCTGATTGGCTGGGAGAGGGGTCATAAGACTTCAATGATTCAATAGTTTGATGAGTGGTCTCTCCATGGTGTTCTGTAGGCAGAGAAAGGAATAAGGGAACATGGGTGGACAACGTTTTAGAGTAGAATAGGAGAGGGAAAAGGAATATGGAGGACTGGAGTTCTCGCTCCATGCTTTTCCAACACTTTCATGGAATTTTTGCTACTGAGCCAATATCAATTGTCTGGAGATGAGAACCAAGCTTTAGGGGTGGTCTACGAGACATGGAATACATGGTCTGTGTATGGGAACAAGTTTGTGTGGATCTTGTGCTTCTTTACGGATCTTTGCCTTGGTTTTTGGGGGACCAAAGGTGTTTTGCCTCTTCTACACCTCTACAGCAGCTGCAAGCGGCGGCGAGCATGCCAACTCGCTTGGAGGAGCCACCGTTGGGATAGGCATGAGGCCGGAGGCACTGAGGAAGAATGGGCAAAGAATTTGGCACTAATTTCACTTTGCAAGGAGGAGGAGATCGACGCCTTTTTCTTGTCAGAGGAGAAGTAAGGCGACGACGGATCCTTGCCGAGGAACATAGTTCTATTTGGGACTAATCGCAACAGAAGCTAAGAGGGCTAGACCGAGTCAAGGAATAGGGACTAGCTGACGGTTCAACCAGTTAAATCCAAATAAACCACCCAACTCGACGCGATCCCAGGAGACCTGAGCCACGACTTTGAGGGACATGTGGCGGGCTCTCATTGGCTCATAAAGGTAAAAATCTCAAAAATGACCAGATCTTAGAAAATGCATAGTAATGAGCCAGCTTATTAGAAAATACAAACACGATATCAAAATGTTTAGAAAAATGAGTAGAATAACATGGAACCATCATATTAGTCTTATTATGATTAAATAGCACATATAGTAAGTTATATGTATAATGCTTATATCATGTGTTATAAATAATAAATGTAGACCTAAAATTATGAGAATTCATCAGTAACCATGAAATGTTATGTATAATCCAAATAATGTTAGATATGACCATGTTTGGACATGTAATTATGTAATTTTCTTAATATGCCTAATTAGGTCTAATAACCTTACATAGTACACAATAATTATGTTTATGGTCAATAAATGATAGAATTTCCTGAATATGTTCATAATAGTGTATCAAACATGATGTATAATTAATATATCAGTCTTATGCATGAAATTCATTTTATATGAAGTTGACCCTTAATACATGGTTTGAAACTCTAATTTAGGTAATGCATGTAACCTAAGGTTAATATGTTGACATAATAATGTGAAACTTGATTATTGGATAATGAGATAGAATATGGATAACTACATTAGTAAGACAATTCTAAGACAAGAATGCAAGTAATGATGGAAATGTCCTAATGATCTAAGTCAAACCCTAATGAACCATAATTAGGGTTAAGATGAGATGTAATATGATGAGAACCTGATTGTAGTGTGTGATCTCATCTTAATCAGGTTTGACAAGGATATAGTTGATATTAGAAATGTGTGGTTTAGATTATCTTGATAAAGGTACGTCATTACATCTTACTTGGCCTACTATTCAGTATGGTTGTATTATATGTGTAAAAAATACTTGGCACATGGTATTGGATGAAATGATTGTTCTTGTATGATATCTTTCTTGATTTTCCATATTTATGGCTATGAACACATGCAAACATAATTATGTCTGATCCATCATATGATAGCACTAAACTCTTTGGTAGTATAGTGCAATGAAGTGATCTAACTCTTTGGTAGGAGATCACATTGTATACGTGATTTAACTCTTTCGTAGGTGATCATAAGGCCTAAAAGCATCTATCCCTTTGGTGGTAGATGCACGAGATATATGATGAAAATGTTCTTAAAATATGTGTTCACTTTTGTTAATAAACATCTTTGTTCAAGTATATGCCTTTTGTTATATTTCTTTATAACTGCCAAGTATTAGTTTTATCTTATTGCCAAGCTTAGTAATGAGAGGTATATAAAAAAACATGTAGGCGTACTCAGTATAATATTCTTGAATATTGTGATGATGTGTACAACATGTAATCTTTGTTTAGATTGTAGACATATGCTTTTGAAGAGTTGGATAGTTGAGAGTTGTGTGGCGAGCTAATGTACATGTGGACCTTTGTCTTAAGATCCTATTGTTTAATGGTAGTACATGTATATTTAGGAGTTTGTTGTTCAATATGTAATATCAAATTTAATTATGTAATTATATGTTGAATGATGAGCTTGTGTTGTATGATTTTGTTTATTGTTCATGTACATGTGATACTAGTGTTTCCTTCTGACTTCCTTTGATTTTCTTCTCCTTAGCCTAGTGTGGATGTTTAAATTGGGATTCTCACTGAAGTGAGGGTTTCAATTTGGACATCACACATTAGATTAAGTTTTAGAAAATTCGGGGACATCACAAGTGGTATTAGAGCATGAACAATAACAAATCTTGGCATTTTCTCATTATGCAACTCAAACTAAAGAAAATCTCGAACTTGAACATCTTTAGGGTTAGATTAGTTGTCTTTTAGAGACTAGATCTGACCTAGCCTCTAGGTTAGAACCTAGATATCTGAGAACTAGGTCTGGACTAGTGCTTGTTGTATAGAAAGTTCTAAGATGTCATTATTTCCTTATAAAGTGGCAGTATGGGACGTTACATTATTCAGTAATGATGTACATCAAGGGAAGAGAAACCCTAGACATATGGCGCTCATTGTCTAGAGTAGCTACACTAGTCTACATTTTGTTCTCACCCCTTTCATTAGGTTACATGACTCTAGACTCTCTACTACATGTGGGACTCTCATTTTGTGGATTTGATTTTTGATTCCAATCAGATCGAGCCTCAACAGTTTTCTTTGACACATGTTTTATTGGAGAAAAAATATATAATATTTTATTATATATATGTATCACAAAAATGTGTCCCCACATGTGTACGAGTAGGAGGTGGTCATGCAACCTAATTGAAAGTGATTGACATCAGTCTAGAAGAGAGAGTAGTTCTAGATTAGACGTCTAGAGCCTTATTACAATATGTGATAGATGGAATACATGAAATAAGTTTTGATGATATGATGTAAGTCTTATATAGACGATATAAGTTGTTATGATGATAAATGTTTGTCTTTGAGTATTTAAGTTAAGTTTGAGAATTTGAGTTTGGATTTGAGGTTTTGAAATAAGCTTGATAATGCAAGTATATATTCTTTTCTAAGATAAGTTAAGATAAGTTGTGAGTCAACATGAGCTTCAAACTCTATCACAAAGGAGGACCTCTAGTATTAGGATCAGTTTTAGGGTTAACTACAGAGAGGGTGAGACTCATTGGGAGAAGGTCAGAGAACCTAAACTCCAAGATATGAGAATGATGAGAAATATGTGATATGATATGTCCTAAACTATAATACTCCTGAGTGATTGAGTTGAGTCACTTTATGCATGATTCCTATAATCTTGTTTAACCCTAGATTCCTTGGGAGGACCAAACCTTAGAGACAAAGAGAGGCTGGTTATATGTGTATATGTGAATATGAATATAAGAACCTACCATCTGAGTGAGGGAGAGAGAGTCCCATGATCCTAGAGGAGGTAATTGTATTAGTTCTTGTAAAGACTCATGCTCTGGTTGGTGGTTCCACATGTAGGACTCCAGTGGTGTATATACAGAGAGAGTTTTGGGTAAGCATGTCTCATGGGTAAATACCTATGAAGAGAATGTCATAGCATGTTTTAGTTTGTGCTTATGTGGCTAGAGCTTGTAAGGCTATCACTAGTGCCAATGAGGTAATCTGAGGACCCTAGACTAAGAGAGGAAAGATAAAGTATATGCATATGAGATACTCATAGAATTGAGTTAGCTTAGAGAGACTGAGCATGGTACTACCCTCATGATATGGGTTAGGAGAACCTCAAATGAACTAGATAAATTGTTGACATATGTTTGACAAGTCACTCACATAAGTTTGTTTATCACAACCACGATATAATATACATAAGAATGTGATCTAATCTTGAGTTGTGATATGTGGATGTGACATGACAAAAAATAGAGAAATGGTTTGATAGTTGTAAATGTATAGATGGTTAACCATATACATGAATAATGATGATAATGTGATATTGTTGGGTAATCTTGTGATGAAATCACTAGTAATGTTGCAATTTATTATGAGCAATGAAATAAGATCATATGAATGAAACATGTTACATGAGGTGTAATCTTAGTGCTTAATAAAGATGAAAAATATAGTTTGACAGTTAGCACAACATAACGATTGTGACACCTTGATATGATCTAGATGAATAAAGTGGGTTAATTATAGTTAACTCCCTCCTAAAAGGCATATGTTAATGTTGACCATGTTCTAACAATTAGCTCAATAAAATGTTGATGACACCTTGATATAATGGGTTAATTTTAGTTAACTCCTTTAGAACATGGTAATATTATGTGGAAATCCTAATGCATGGGTAAAGATAAGGATGCAACCCTAACATTTGAGATATGTCATGACATAACCAAAGTGTCTAAACTCTTGCTTCAATCTTTATGAAGGGGTGATTCACCCTAGATGTTTTAAAACCTCCTAATAGTTGTTTGGATTTGATTATGGAGCTTTGTTTTTGGATATGTTGCACATAGAGTAGTGTCCTACATAGGGATGAATACCTTTTAATTTTTCCTTGGAGTACGAGTATGGATTAATTTCATGGACAAAATTTCTTTAAGATGTATATGATGTGAAAGACTGGTTTTCAACTTAATTTCAAGGACGAAATTTCTTTTAAGGTGTGTACAATGTGATGGAGTGAACTTTTGAGTTTCTTGGTTACTCAATTCATTGATTCAATCATGGGTTGGAGATCAGAATAATCAAATTTGAGTCCTTAAGTATATGAGATGACATGGTTAATCTTACTTTGGTTTGACATATATTGAAGGTGATTTGATGATTAATAACATGTTTAATATCTCTAAGTATGTGTTATTTTGGATTAGGTGATTGATTGGTGAAATAGTGATAGCTTGGCACCAAAATTCAATTGATTGTAGCTATGTGTTATTTTGAATTTCATGAGGTTTTAAGGTTCCTAGAAGAAGTTATTGAGTTTTAAAATTTGATGAAATAATGGTACGTGATGGAGTAAAGTTGTATTTTGGCCTAAGGTTTTTAATCAATCGGCGTCACCCGGCTGGTTAAACGAGTTACTCACGGATTGGCTGCGTAGGACTCTTTCTGCCCTTGGATCTGTTAAATCAAATGGTCTCAAAGTCATCCTCTTCGCAGCGGTCACTGGAGGGTCAGGAGCCACGAGCTATAATGACTCCGATCTTGCCCGACGTGGTGTAATAGACAGCTTAGGCCATGCGATTACCTTCGTAATAGTATAAGCTCTCAAAAGACCCCTCATTCGAGGTATATGGAGGAGTGAAGAGCGGGAACGAAATGCCCCGCTCCATGGTCTCTCCACGGTGTTCTGTAGGTAGAGAAAGGAATACGGGAACATGGGTGGACAACGTTTCAGAGTAGGATAGGAGTGGGAAAAGGAAGCCGGAGGACTGGAGTTCTCGCCCCATGCTTTTTCAACTCTTTTGTGGAGGTTTTGCTGGTTAGCCAATCTCAGTTGTTCAGAGATGAGAACTAAGCTTTAGGGGTGGTCTGCGAGACATGGACGACGTGGTCTGCATATGGGAACAAGTTTGTGTGGATCTTGTGCTTCTTTATGGCGCTTTGCCTTGGTTTTTGGGGGACCAGAGACGTTTTGCCTCTTCTACACCTCTACAGCAGCCACAAGCGGCGGCGAGCATGCCAACTCACTTGGAGGAGCCACCGTTGGGACAAGCATGAGGCCGGAGGCACTGAGGAAGAATGGGTGAAGACTTTAGCACTGATTTCACTTTGTAAGGAGGAGGAGATCGATGCCTTTTGCTTGCTAGAGGAGAGGCCAGGTGGCGGTAGATGCGTGCGGAGGAACATAGTCCCGCTTGGGACTGATCGCAGTGGAAGCTAGAGGGCCAGACCGAGTCAAGGAATGGGGACCAGCCGATGGTTCAACCAGCTGAATCCAAATAAATCGGCCGGCTCAGTGCAATCCCAGGAGACCTGAGCCGTGGCTTTGAGGGACACGTGGCGGGCTCTCATTGGCTCATAAAGGTAAGAATCTAAAAAATGACCAGATCTTAGAAAATGCATAGTAATTAGCCGGTTTATCAGAAAAATACAAACAAGATATCACAATGTTCATAAAAATGTGTAGAATGAGTTTTTTCATATCTTTTTTTATTGATTTCTTTTATCATGGACCATCATGTCAGTCTTCTTATGCTTAAATAACAATGATAGTGATAACACCTATTTTGTGGCTACTCGAGCTTATATTTTACTATAAAAACTGCCTCCAAACCTGACTTCCTCTCTATTTTATCTTATTTATTGTATAGAAATAATGCCCACTAGGCCCCTGATAACATTGCCTATATTTTGTAGAGTTACTCTTATTTTTCCACCAAAAGAGTGGTAATGGGCCCGTCCTAGCCCATCAGCAACGAGTTACCCATCCCGACACATCAAACAGTGAAGCGACACACCCTTTTTACCCGTCACAGTCGCTGCCCGATAGGGCAGCAACCCGACGCGGGTGTGTCACGCGGGAGCTTTGACATACTGCAGCTATTACCCGGCAGGGTGCCTTGCCCGCCACGAACCTCCAACCGACAAAGTCGATTGCGCGATACAACTACTCCCCGATGTAGTAGCCCGCCAAGGTTCTTACCCGACACGATCATGTGTGACTCACTCACGACCCGGTGCACGACGCCCCGCCAGGCATGTCGGGCGACACACATGTCGGCCCCCTTTTGAAGCCACATGAACGGAGCAGACGGAGGACACGTGGCCCAACGAGAGCCACATCTCCCACCAGCCTGCTGCATATAAATAGTAGCTATAGACCTACAATGGGATGGGTTGGAACCCTACGAGAGCTAACTTTTAGAGAAAAGGAGCTAGTGTGTCGAGTTCCAGAGCTTGTCGGGCGATACTAGGTGAGCACACCCCCAACCCGAGAGGGACGAAAGGAGTTCACTTAGAACCCGACCCAGTAGCAGCAACAGCGTGGCAAGACCTTCAAGGCTACTTCAACATGTCGGGTCCCTAGCTGGGCTTCAACCCGACACGACTCGCCCATCTTACCCGACACGAGGAACCTGAGAACCTAAGATAAAGCTAACCTGATACATGTCCTAACACGACACGATACCCAACCCGATATTGCCTACCCGTCATGGATGCAACCTGATAGAGCCAGCAGCCCGACACGACCATATCAGGTAGGGAGTCCTTTCCCAATACACCCCTTACCTGTCACGGTTCATGACCCAACAAGGTCAAGAACCCGACACGATCGTATACCGATAGGGATCCTACCTGGTACTGGGTTAGCGTTGCCTTAGGGATCTGCTGCTATGTATATCGATCTCCTATATCAAGGAGGCCGATACTTATCTTCCCCTTTTCAACACTTTACTTCCATTTACTACTGCATTGTATCTAAACCTTTTTATATCTTTATGGTTATTGGAATCTGTGGAGTTTATCTCATGTTGTTCTATGTATGGCTCTTTTTTGTTGGATGATTTCTTTATAGCATATGAGCTCTAGTCTCTTCTATTTGGATCACGTTTTTGACTAGCTAACGAATCATGTTTCTCGTTTTAACTCCTTTGAGAGAGGGATGTCGTAAAATCTCGAGTTTGGTCTGATCCGGGTCTACAAGAGTACCCAAAATCAGTGTTTCCCCGACATATCTTTCCTCTCCAACCTATACCTAGTACCCTTGATAGAGGGAATTTAGTGCATGGCTAGTGGCACCTTCTTTGAGAGAAGAGGGTGCAGGATATACACCGCTGCCTCTTGTTATGTTTAAGTTTTTCTCCTTCATTCCGTACACCGAGAACAATTTTATCTCCTCACTTTTCCTTTATCTAAAAACCTCCATAAAAACCGCTAAACCCCTAAAATCTTAATCCTTATGGTAACTCCTCTTGGAGATAGGCTTTTTGTTTGATTCTTTATGATTCTTTCTCGTTGCATCAAAACCTTTTCTCTCGACTTTTTGACGTTCTTAGACAAGTAAAACTTTAGTTCTAAAGCGCCATTCTACCTATCCCTGTATTCGAACCGAACTATTTCGACCATGTGCTAGTTGCAAGAGTCTTAAACATTCAGGTATTATAAATTTCCAAAGTCTGATAACCTAGATATGTCTCCATTCTTGGACTCACGTTTAAGGCTTGTCAACTTTTTGGCGCCGTTTCCGGGGATAGGAAATGAATACCATTCTACGAACTCGAGCTTTACTTGCACTTTACCAAAAACCTTGTACATATGCATATAATACTGCAAATATTTACTGCACATAGTTTATACATCACACTAATACTTTTACACTTTACTTTTCTTCCCAGGTACTTCACCTTTTTGAGCCATCCTTGTATCTGACAAGCCATGGCCGAGCAACCTCCTGAATCTCGATCCCTGTGCTCTTTTGTCCAAGTCAGGGCAAACGAAGAAAGGAATCCGGTAGTGGAGCAACCACTCAATGTTACCAACTTTGAGTTGAAGCTTGCTTTCCTCCAGTTGTTGCAACACAACCGGTTTGGCGGGAACACTATTGAAGAGAATCCATACAACCACCTTATAACGTATAAGAGGACTTGCAAAACTTTTAAGATCAACAAAGTTCTGATATCCCACATCTACATCCAATGCTTCCCTTTATTTTTTTACCCGATTCTGCAAGGGCACTACTGGGCAATTAGCACGCCGGCCGATATCACCCATTAGAAGTGTGTCGGGCTGCCATTTCTCCTAGCCGTATTGTTTAGCATGCCCACACTTGCAAAGATTAAACCAGTTTCCCAGAGACGTACCGGCCAAGTCTGTCGCCTCACGCATACCCATGTCGCATAAGGAGCACGTCGGGCCACCCATATCGGGCGACAAGTCTTTACCACCCCACGTGGTACCGTGCGACACACCACCTTCTTGAAATCTTCATGATGCAATGTGATTAGATGGATTTTACCATGCTTTGGAAGATGATTCACGTGCATGCACGAAACGTGTCCCTATTTTTACCCTTTTAACCCCGCTCGCGGGTGGCTATATATAATGGCTCAGGATTAACCGTGTCAGGTTACCAAGTTACCTACTTTTGCTCCTGTATCATGCACTCTCTCGCTACCTCAAGCTCCCGTACCGGCCTTAGCCAATCGACCTTTGTGTCGCGTTCCAGATCTTCTTGCCCGACAAAGGTAAAACCTATGGCGCCCTGCATATCGTGTGATTGTGTGTCGCACATATCGTATCAACCAAACCTATTATGCACCACTATATCGTGCCCGTGCCGGGTAGATCTTTTTTCTAACACACGCCGAGTTTTTTTTTATCGCGCGACAAGCATGCCGACTTTCCTATCATTTTGTTTTGCATTGGTCTTATGCCTGTACCGCGCAACAAGCATATCGCGCGACACGATGACCTACACATCTATATCGAGTAAATACTTCGAGCTCGAGACAGTGACCTTATCGTATAGATTGTTTCACCACGTTTTCATTCGTGTCGCGTGACACGAGTATCGCGCGACACAATGCTTCATGCGTTTATGATGGATAGCTTACCACGTATAGATGTTATCGTGCTTACACCCTGGCCGCGCAACACCCATATCATGCAATATGTCTACTGAGCATCTTTACCGTGCATACCGAATAATGTGGAGTTGCTCGATAATGTTTTGTCGCTAAAACCGTATCGCCTAGACCTTATCGTTTCTTCGATAATGACTTCACCTGTGCACCATTTTCACCCTCTTCCCGATATCACTTTGTCATGAGTACCGTTTGAAAAATGTATCAGTCTTCTGATATCGGTCACTTACATATCACGTGCTAAGTTTCCATAAGTGCCCGACCCGATATTGGTTCTAAGCGTATTTCCAACCCATATCGGGTGACACTCTTACTTTTTCCTTCTACCTGATATCGGGTAAATACAAGTTTGATCGAATAATTCTTTTTGACTTAACTTCTTTGTATAATCATTGTAGAAAATGGCACGCGCCAAGCAGACCGTTGTCCAAGTTGACGAACAAGGCCAAAGGATCAACCTCGAGGCCACAAATGAATCTACCACCGGGCGGAAACGTCCTAATCTAGAGTTGACTGGGCCCTCGGAGGCCGAGAAGTGGCCCAGGGTAGAAGCAACAACACCCCAACCACGAAGTTAGAAATAGAGATCTTGGCCCTCTCACCAGGCCGGTTCGTGCCCAGAGATGAGGAGCACCGACGACGTAACACCGAGTTGGCGGCAAAAGTCTACCAACAAACTCGGTTCTACCATCAAGCATCTTTCCACCAGATTGGCATATTCGACAGACTAGAGAACATCTTAGAAGCCGCCAGACTGCGGAAGATATGCTTCAGCTACTCCGCCTCCTACACCGAGCTCACAAAAGAGTTAATCTCCTCCCTCTACCGAGTTCCAAATACACCAAAGGAGAGAAAAAGGTTTGGCGTAGCAGACAGACTCCAAGGGCACCTCGACAATACCAAACATGACATCTCAAAGAGGTTGCTCAATTAGATATTCTCCTCTAACAAGGCTGAGAGAGAGCTACTCAATAATGGTGCCCAGATCACCGACGACAATGGCTTTAACCCAGTCATGTTTTGGAGGAAGCTGACAGGTGAATCCTCCTTCAAGTTGGGAAGCAAAGTGGCAACGGTCCACTCATGCTTCTGTAGGATCATGCACAAAATTGTGGCGAGCCTGCTCTTCAACAAGTATGAGATGAGCAATCTCTACATTGAAGAGCTGCACTTAATCTGGTACATGATGGAAGCCAAGCCGATCAACCTAGGTCAATTTTTGCTGAACCACGTCCATCCTATAAAGGACGCCACAAAGGAGTACAACATGGGAGGGGTCATCAACCTGATAGCGGAAGGGTTAGGGTACCCAAGGGAGCCACTCAACCTGTCGTGCACCTGGGGCGATGATAAGATCGACATCAAGTTCCTCCCCAGGGTGAACATAATCAAGAAGGATGGCCACCACCTCTTTTACAAGTTTGCAAGGACAAATATCCTCCTACCCCTCCCACTGTATGTCAACTACGATGTGGAGAAGCTGGTCTTCACAATAGCAGAGATCGAAGCTGTAACCGTTGAAGCCACTTACGCCGCCACAAAGGCCATCCAAGAAAGGATGGCCGCAACAAGGAGGCACACACCCCTCGATGCTCAGTGGGACAAATCATCAGCAGTCGTCATCAAAGACTCGCCCGTCACCACCACCACCGAGCCAACCACCACCGCCATCGAACCACCTGCAACAACCACAACAACGCCTGCCACAGCTACAAAAGAAGTGCCGACAACTGGGGACAGTATGTGAGGGTGTGTCCTCTGGGTGAGGCATTGGAACCTTTGTGGTCGCCTCTATCTCCTTGGTGTGGGGTCGTGGAGAAGTTGGCGGAGTGGGCAGATGCTGATCGACCATCCAGCTCTCGGATTCCTCCTCCATAGAGACTACTGGCGTTGAGGGTGGCAGTGTCGGGGTCAACTGTACAGACCTGAGCTCTTCCTCTAAGAGCTCAACGAACACCTCCTCACTTTTGCGAGAGGCATTCGGTTGCACCGAGGGTGGTGTTGTTGCTTCTTCCATTGCTGGCAGAGCTGAAGCTTGGGGCGTTGCGCCTACTATTTCTGCAGCAGCGCTTTCCGAAGTGATGACCATTGTAGCGGCACCCGATAGATGATGCGTATTTATCGGGCCGCGCCGCAAAAATTAGGAGTGCCAGTTGAAGCTAAAGCCGATTAGTGGCAATTCCCTTCTCGTTGGGGCAGGCCTTCAGCTTCGAATTTGACAACTTGTAGGAGGTAACAAGCAACCACACAACTACATTTTCTTCCCTAACCTGTGAGTTTCAGGTCTTCCAGTGGAGGCTAAATGAGCAGGAGCGTTAGCTGCTGACTCTAGTTGGTCTCCCCGATCAACTAGAGGCACTGAACAACACGATGGAGGCGACTCTCCAACGCCTTGACGCTATCGAGCAGAGGATCGACAAGAGGGACAACCACCACCATTGGAGGTGTTCTTAGAGATCGCCTTCATTATTGGATCCCTCCTCTCCGCCATCATCATCATCCTCCTCCTCAGGCTCATCATCCTCATCTAGTACCAACGATCCATCAACAATGCCTGAGGAGGAGATGATTAACAGAACCACTGACGAGGCCCCCATAGAATAGGGGAGAACTTGCGGCGTCGACGTATCTACAACCCCTTAGCTACTAGAGCCAACAGAAGATGCAAAAGAGATACTTGAAGGCCTAGCGGAGGACTCATCTGAGGGAGAAGAAGGGGATCTGTATAGCTCGTTTGCTGAGCAACCCCCGAGAGAGAAGACTTTGACGACCGATGCATTTTCAGTGTCGTCCGAGATCCAAGTCTTCAAGATGGACGACTTCGATAGGCGCACCATCAACCATCTTACAATCCGGGACCATCAATTGTTGAATATGGTCCTGAGGCCACAAGGGGAAGAAGAAGATGTCGTCTGGAGTGGCATGTACTTCTCCGTATGATGCAGAGAACTCAAAGGAATGTTCCGCTCAGAAGCCGTCGTGGGGAAGATCTTGTTCAGGGTCCTAGAAGGTGCGATGATAGAGAATATCACCATTAGGACAGGCCGGTGGCTAATCAACAACACCACTCCAGCCTTAGGAAGACGGCTACTAGCTGAGGCATATGAAACAAGGCCGATGGTTGATATGCTGAAGCACATTGAAGAGCACAACCCCGACCTAGTGCTATCTCCCTACAAGCACAGAAAGCACTGGTTCCTCTATGTGGTCGACCTCCTCTCCCATGACGTCACTCTGCTCAACTACTGCACCGTGGAGGTCCCCCACCATGGGCACATATTTGTACGCCCCGAAGATAAGCACCTCAGCTTCTTCCTCTGTGCCATCACCGGGTCATCAAACGAGGAGTCCAACATCACAACGATGTTTGAAACTTTTACACAATCAGAGACTTCCCAGTTCAAGAAGACCCAGGAAGTGGAAATAGCGCCTTCATCATCTTGCATTCCATAGAGTTGCTAAACATCTTCAAATACATAAGGCATCTCCAGGACCAAGATTTTTATCAATTAAGGAGCATATACGCGCCATTTTTGATCAAAGACAAGTGATATTTCCAAGATGCAGAGCTTCCAGAGGACCTGTTGGAGACAGACGCTGGTTCTGATTCTGACTCCTATTCCTCTCAACTGGGCAATACTCCAAGGAATGAAGTCGAGGTCGCTTCTGACGTCTTTAGGACAGGCAATCAGATAGAAACTCTACGAACCGTACTCGCCACTGAAGGCGATTCTGTTTCACTTGTCATCACCGAATCCCTCATCAGCAACTTTGACCGTTCCGCATGCAGTTCTTTATCTCAGGAACATGTCAATTATATACTACTCCAATTTGTTTATTCTGGCACTATAGACGTCATATATGAGAAAGATAATGTAGTAGTCCCCCTCAATGATTTACTGGACTTAGTCAAGGTAGGAGGATGCTTAGCTATTACGGTGGCATCAGCTTACATCCCCATCCTACAGAATAAGATTGGACAACCTTACATCACCCATCTGATGCTGTTCAATGACTTATGATTGGCTAATGAGACAGGAGTGTGCCAGCTATTCCAGTTTGAAATGAAGAAGTGTCTGCTGCACATTATATTTCTACCTATACTGCATGACAATCACTGGATGCTCCTGATGATGTACACCTGTCCACATGCCGGCTTCTTCTACAATAGCCCCGACGCCAACATCAACTATCCAACAGAGTGTGCATCTACGCCGAAAACATCCCTCGAGCAACTAGCAAGGAAATATTATACCGAGTTAGTGTCCTTGATCCAGCCCTATCTTGAAAATCCAGCGGCAAACTGGCACGATCTCCAATACTGCCACCACAGTCCACAACAGGCTCCCTTATCAAATGACTGTGGTGTCTACATGCTGCACTGGATATACAACGTCATAGCCTTAATGAAAGCATCACAGAAGCTCCACAACCTCGACTACCACAGCCAATGAGGAGAAATTATGATGGAGATCTTATCTGCTTCTAACGAGCGCATCCACTGAACCCTCATTGATCTATGCCTATCCTTCTCAATTTATCTCACAACTCTGGGATAGAGTGTGGGGTAAGTTTGGGGGGGGGGTGCTCCATAGTATCAGTGAGGGAGGTACTCTAAATTTTTCTCATTCTTTCTCTTTTCTCTCCCTACCATACTTTGTGTATACATGTATATAAATGTTTGATAGAAAACAATACACACAAAATATACACAATTTCTTGTTGCTCAAACCTATAAAAATTACTTTATAGTAAATATTTGGTACAACTTCTTCCATCTTGTTCTCTCCATATCTAAGGCGGTGGACATTTCTGCTATGCTCTCTTGAAAACATAGTCTCAAATGACAAAGGCACTTTTCTACACCAACTTTGAAAAATAATCTCGCAACAGCTAAGAGACGTGCATGTGAAGGAAAAAGTTGCCCAAACAGCAAACTCCCTTTTCCCTACCCATCAAAATCCCAAAAAGAGAGGAAAGACTTATGAGAGCGAATAAAAGCATGAGAGTTGTGTCTGGAAAAAAAACTTGTCTTCCCAAAAGTATCCATCTTTAGGCATGGTAGATCCGAGGTAGTGGTATATAGGATGTGAAATTACTGCTCTAAAGCCAACTGTCTTGGACTGTAGGGGCCCGTTAACAGACCCGTACCTGGATGGACCAATGGAAAGTAAGAAAAACCCAAAAAGCCTTAAGCCTTCCCAAAAACGCCACCTTTTATCCCCAAGCAGTTTGGTGTGAAAGCTAACTTCAAAATCATGCATTAAAGTCTCGCAAAAGCTGGAGAGAATTTTTTTGCTTAAATAAGGCAGGAAAAATAAAGTCCTTTGTTTGTAGTCAGATGTAATTTTCTTTAGGATATCACAAAAATTCACTTAACCCCTTGTACAAAGACTACGCCTGGTTTTGAAATATACCGCAAACAAAGTTTTAAAATATGTACAAATTGATTGAGGAAAATCAAAATGCTAAGTTTGGGGGAGTTGATAACACCCATTTTGTGGCTACTAGAGTTTATATTTTACTATCAAAACTGCCTCCAAACCTGACTTCCTCTCTGTTTTATCTTATTTGTTGTATAGAAATAATGCCCACTAGGCCCCTGATAACATTGCCTATCTTTTGCAGAGTTTCTCGTACTTTTCCACCAAAAGAGTGTTAATGGGCTCATCCCGGCCCATCAGCAACGAGTTACCCGTCCTAACCCATCAAACAGTAAAGTGACATACCCTTTTTACCCATCACAATCGCTTCCTGATATGGAAGCAACCCAATGTAGGTGTGTCACATGGGAGATTTAAAAGACAACAACTATTACCTGATAGGGTGCCTTGCCCACCACGGCCCTCCAACCGACAAAGTCGATTGCGCGATACGGCTACCCCCCGGTGCAGCAGCCCGCCAAGGTTCTTACCCGACATGATAATGTGTGACTCACTCATGACCCGATGCATGACTCCCCACGAGGCATGCCGGGTGACAGACGTGTCGACCCCCTTTCGAAGCCACGCGAATGGAGCAGACGGAGGACATGTGGCACAACGAGAGTCGCATCTCCCACCAGTCTGCTGCCTATAAATAGAAGCTACATGCCTATGATGGGACGAGTTAGAACCCTACGAGAGCTAACTCTTAGAGCAAAGGAGCTAGTGCGTTGAGTTCCAGAGCCTGTCAGGCGATACTAGGTGAGCACACCCCCAACCTGAGAGGGACGAGAGGAGTTCACTTAGAACCCGACCCGGTAGCAACAACAACGTGACACTGCCTTCAAGGCTATTTCAACATGTCGGGTCCCTAGCCGAGCTTCAACCTGAGACGAATCCCCCATCTTACGCGACACGAGGAACCCGAGAACCTAAGATAAAGCTAACCCGATATATGTCCTAACATGACACGATACCCAACCCAATATGGCCTACCCATCACGGCTGCAGCCTGACACGGCCATATCAGGTAGGGAGTCCTTTCTCGATATGCCCCTTACCCGTCAAAGTTCACGACCAGACACAGTCATATCCCGATAGGGATCCTACCCGGTACCAGGTTAGCATTTCCTTAGGGGCCTGCTGCTATGTATATCGATCTCCTATATCAAGGAGGCTGATACTTATCTTTCCTTTTTCAACACTTTACTTCCATTTACTACTGCATTGTAACTAAACCTTTTTATCTCTTTATGGTTATTGGAATCTGTGGAGTTTATCTCATGTTGTTCTGTGTATGGCTCCTTTTTGTTGGATGATTTCTTTATAGCATCTGAGCTCTAGTCTCTTCTGTTTGGATCACATTTTTGACTAGCTATCGAATCATGTTTCTCATTTTGACTCCTTTGAGAGAGGGATGTCATAAACTCTAGAGTTTGGTCTGATCCGGGTGTATGAGAGTACCCAGAATCAGTGTTGCCCCGACATATCTTTCCGCTCCAGCCTCTTCCTAGTACCCTTAAGAGAGGGAATTTAGTGCATGGCTAGTGGCACCTTCTTTGAGAGAAGAGGGTGCAAGATGTATGCCACTGCCGCTTGTTATGTTTAATTTGTCCTCCTTCATGCCGTACGCCGAGAACAATTTTATCTCCTCACTTTTCCTTTATCTAAAAACCTAAATAAAAACTTCTAAACCCCTAAAATATTAATCCTTCTGGTAACTCCTCTTGGAGATAGGCTTTTTGTTTGATTCTTTATGATTCTTTCTCGTTTCATCAAAACCTTTTCTCTCGACTTTTTGACGTGCTTAGACAAGTAAAACTTGACTTCTGAAGTGTCACTCTGCCTATCCCTATGTTCGACCCTGTGCTAGTTGTAGGAGTCTTAAACATTCGGGTATTATAAATTTCTTAAGTCCGGTAACCTAGACATGTCTCCATTATTGGACCCACATTTAAGGCTTGTCAGATAGTAAGTAAGATGTATAATGCTTATATCATGTGTCATAAATAATAAATGCAGACCAAAAATTATGAGAATGCATCAGTAACCCTAAAATGTTATTTATAATCCATATAATGTTAGATATGACCATGTTTGGACATGTAATTATGTTATTTTCTTAATATGCCAAATTAGGTTTATAACCTTACATAAAATGCAATAATTATGTTTATGCTCAATAAATGATAGAATTTCTAGAATATGTTCATAACAATATATCGAACATGATGTATAACTAATGTATCCGTCTTATGCATGAAATTCATGTTATATGAAGTTGACCCTTAATACATGGTTTGAAACCCTAATTTAGGTTAATGCATGTAACCTAAGGTAAATATGTTCACATAATATTGTGAAATTTGATTATTGGATAATGAGACATAATATGGAAAACTACATCAGTAAGATAATTCTAAGACAAGAATGCAAGTAATGATGGGAATGTCCTAATGATCTAAGTCAAACCCTAATGAACCATAATTAGGGTTAAGATGAGATGTACTATGATGAGAACCTGATACTAGTGTGTGATCTTGTCTTAATTAGGTTTGACAAAGATATAGTTTATATCATAAATGTGTAGTTTAGATTATCTTGTTCAAGGTATGCCATTACCTCTTACTTGGCCTATTATTCAATATGGTTGTATTATATGTGTAAAAAATTCTTGGCATATGGTATTGGATGAAATGATTATTCTTGTATGATATCTTGCTTGATTTTCCATATTTATGGCTATGTACACATGCAAACATAATTATGTCTGATCCATCATATGATAGCACTAAACTCTCTGGTAGTACAGTGTAGTTAAGTGATCTAACTCTTTGGTAATAGACCACATTGTATATATGATCTAACTCTTTTGTTGGAGATCATAAGGCCTAAACGCATCTATCCATTTAATGGCAAATGAATGAGATATATGATGAAAATTTGCTTAAAATATGTGTTCACTTTTGTTTATAAACATCTTTGTTCAAGTATATGCCTTTTGTTATATTTCTTTAAAAATGCCAAGTATTAGTTTTATCTTATTTCCAAGATTAGTAATGAGAGGTATGTAAAAAGACACGTAGACATACTCAGTACAATATTCTTTAATATTATGTTGATGTGTACCACATATAATCTTTGTTTAGGTTGTAGACATATGCGTTTGAAGAGCTAGATATTTGAGAGTTGTGTGACGTGCTAATGTACAAGTGGACCTATTGTCTTAAGATCCTATTGTTTAGTGGTAGTACATGTATATTTAGAAGTTTGTTGTTCAATGTGTAATAACAAATGTTGTAACAATTCATTATATAATTATATATTGAATGGCGAGCTTGTGTTGTATGATTTTATTTATTGTTCATGTGCATGTGCCACTGTTGTTTCCTTCTGACTTCCTCTGATTTTCTTCTCCTTAGCCTAGTGTGGATGTTTAAATTGGGATTCTCACTGAGGTGAGGGTTTCAATTTGGACGTCACACATTAGATTAAGTTTTAGAAAATCCGGGGACGTCATACATGAAGTGGGTGCATTGACGCATGAAGTGGGTGCATTAATGGTGCATCCCCGCTAGTGGTGCTTTTACACCCCACGAGGTCGGAGCGCATGGGATGTGGGATCTTATGCTTTTGAAAATTTGTAAGACCTACACTAACTACCTACATCTACTAAGACACTATGCCCGCAAGCACACGGGGTCGTGTCGTAGTATAGGTGAGGCGGAAAGTACATGGTCGATCCACGGAGAGAGAGGGGGCACTAGAGTTAGACGGTGTGGGCTATGTTCCTATTGCGGAGAGTAAGGTTTTTAGGGTTTAAAAGGTTGGTTGGTTGTTGATTAAGCTAAGTGAGCGAGTATGAAAAGCAATATGAAACTAAGTTATAAAAAGGCTAAATTAGCAATCTAAGTCAACAAGCTATCTAAATAAGAGCAAGAACAAACTACACTAGACTAAGCAAGCAACTAGCAATTGAGAGCCTAAGTTAACCACTAATCAAGATCAAAGACCTAAGTTAACACTTAGCTAGCAAAACTAGGCAATTAACTAAGTTAACTAAAGCAATTGAACTACACTAGCATTAACAAGCAAACAAAGCAATTAAGGTTTTAAGCAATTAGATGAAGGAGGTGGGCCGTTTGGGAATGTGACCTTGACATTAATTGGGAGATGTCACCATAATAAGCAATTAACATATTTCATTCTAGACTACCAAACCAAACAACAAGGTGGGTGCTTTGAGGATGTACCCTATGCTACTAGTTGGAGAACCAGGGCTAGGTGTAATTCTCATAGGACTTACCAAGTCTAGGTCTCTAGGATAAGTGGTATTAGTCAATTGAGGACTAAGGGTAAGGATGGGAGTAGAGATGAGGATATTTGACCTCATGCCACTAGCCACCTCAGCCTTTAGGAAATCCTAGGCAATTGCACTAATCACACTTATACTAGTCACTTAGAACTCACATTTGCATGTAGGAGGAAGGTGATTATGTAGGAAGATAGGGGGCTAGCTAGGGATCCGAATTAAGGACCTAGGAGCCAATCCTATGATAGCTGCATAGAAACCAAAACATCCTAGAGGCAAATGTCTTCAAACACCACATGACAAGCAATTAATGTAATTAAACAACAATCACATGCACAAGTAATGGGAAATGAGATACAAGCAAAGGCAATCATCATAGAAGTGAAATATGTTCATTACAAATTATATTCCCCCAACATGGTATCAAAGTCGCATTTTTGCCCCAAACAGCCCACCAAAGGGGGCTTAGCTATACATGATCAAAATAGAAACAAAGGAGAAGGGAAAGAGAGTAGGAAACACCATGGATGCTTGATGAAGCTTGACTTCTTCACCTCCTTGATGCCAGCCACTAGCCTCCTCCTCCAATGGTGCCGAAGAGCATGGAAAAAGGGAAATGGATGGATAGAAACATAGAGAAACTAGGTTTCTATGGTGGAAATGAGTGGAAAGTGGGTGGAAATGTGATTAAATGCAAGGAAAGTAGGTGGATGGGAGTAATGGATGCAAGGGAGCAGCTGGGTTGCTGCTAGGGGGTGCTCTCTCTCGAGCCCTAGAAGCAACTAGTGCTTATATAGGAGCTAGGGCTAAGTGGGGGTAAAATAGGAAAAGCAGTGCAAAGTTGTGTAGGGCAGGTGATCACCACGGTCGTGGTGGGTGTGCCACGGCCGTGGCGAGGGTAGTGGGGAACAGCCGTGGGGGGTGAAAATGGTCGTGGTGTGAAGGAAGTGGTGAGATGGTGGTGGCCACGACCGTGGTGGAGTGCCATGGTCGTGGTGGGTAACATGCACCACGGCCGTGTTGGGTAACACAGCTGTTTTGGAGGAGGAGGAGCTGACCGTGGGGAGGGGACACGAGCGTCTTGATCGTCTTCAGCCACGGTCATGGTGACTTGGCTACGGTTGTGGCGTTCTGGGAAAAAACCCTGTTGGCAACTGATTTCTTGATCAATAAACGCACGACCGTGGGAGGAGCCCACGACCGTTTTCACTTCTCGGGGCCACGACTGTGCTAATGGCCACGGTCGTGGTGTCTTCACTGGCCACGGTCGTGGCTGGGAGGCCACAGCCGTGGGACTCTGTGGAATTTCCCGGTTGCAACCTGTTGGAACTTGGCAATAAACACACGACCGTGGAATTGTGGCCACGGCCGTGGTGAGGCTTGACTTCTTGATTTTGCTTCTGACTTTGTCATTTTTGGATGTCTTTGCTGGGGATGATTCTTGGCCACTGGAGGTAGGTTGAGGGAGACTTTGGGGCCTTCTTTGGGTCCCTCCTTGAGTGGGGGAACCCTAGAACTCTGTCTCTCTCTCTTTCATCTAAGAATGTTCCAAGTACCTGAAAAATAGTGCAAAGAACATCCATAAGCATATTTGCAATGATAATCATATTGGGGAAAAAGACTTGTAATTTAACATGTTTAGATGCAACTTAGGTACAAAATGGCACATGATGGAGCCCTAAAATAGGGCTGCATCACCACCCCAAACTTAAAACATACTTGTCCTCAAGTATGCTCCAACTTAATCTCTCTTTTCCGTTCTTTTCAACAAAAACAAATGAAAAATGCAAAGCAACAGAAAATTATTGAATATATGGTCTTGGAAGTGACTAAGTGCATGTGTCTCACATCTCTCCTCTCCTTCTTTCACAATCCAATAATGAACTGAGCACTGAGCATACAAACTTCAAATATAAAGCATGGAAACACAAGTTGTCCATATGTCCTTTATGTTATTCTGGGTAAACCGTTTCATGTTGGTGTTAATCAAAGGTGACTAGGAGTGTTATTTCACTTTCATGCATTCAGTCTTATGCTTCAAACCACACTAGATGACCCACTTGGCTGTAGAAAGGGTAAAGTGAGCTAGATTTGATGTTTTCTAGCTCAATGGGTATAAAAGAAGAAGAAAGGGTTGCTGTAAGATTTGGAGTGCTTTTACACACTCTTCTTTTCTTTATTTGAATGCTCTTAAATAGGAACATCCTTTTATTTTATTTTTGCTTTTCTTTTCTTTTTCTTTTCCCTTGGTGTAGATAGGGCATATGGTGGATACAGTGAAGCGGGGAGATAAAGATGTGGCCACCCCAAACTTTTGGAGGTGGCCACGGCTAATATGTGCACTTTGGCATCTTTTTATGAGGCGGAGGGGTATGAAGATGGTGGAAGAATAGTCGGGTCAAAGAGGGGTCATCAGTGTAGTTTTCAACATAAGATTCCCTGCATGAAAGCTAATTCAACACTTCACCAAGTAATATCACACCACATGATAGAATTAACACAATATTCATATTTCTACCAAGTGATTCCATTGGCTTTAAGCATTTGTCGCTTGCTCAATTCATGATTCAACCAAAGCATTCACAGAATTAAGAGATGTGGTTCACATGTAAAAAGTCACAAACAAGACCATATATCAATAAGATCTAAGAATGTAGCATGCATTTGTCACGAGAGTAAACCATTTCATTTCAAACATTGGAGATTAAGTCAAAACATCCTATCGGAGCAAGAATATTCAAATCTGGGCAAAATTGGCCAAAATGGTGCCACTTTACACTAAATCACATCTAAACCTACTTTAGGGAATTTAAAGACACAAAGAAGCAAATCCTAATTATCATGCATAAGAAACTACAAAAAACTACATGAAGATGAAAATTTTGAAAAATTACTCAAAAATGCAGAAATCAACTACATGTATGCATGGATGCAAGCAGACACACCAGGTCAGGGTAAACAAGTATGGAATGTCAGTCAAACTGTTTGATCATCTTGCAAAAATTTAGCACAAGGCACATGGAGAAAAGTGCGGTGAGAGAAGGCTTACCGCCCAAACTTTTAAATCATGATGTACTCATCATAAAATAGAAGTTTAGACTAGTAGGGTAAAAAGGCGTGGGGTTGCGAAAGGCAACCGACGAGAGCTGGAGTGGTCAATGTAACTTTAGGTGAGCAGGACATGGCCACCATGGCCGTGCTGAGCAGCACGTCCGTTCTGGCCTTCTTCCTATGGCTCCTCCATTGATTTGCAATCTCTTCTTCCACTTTGACCGCCGCCTTGGCTAAACCCTTCAGCATCATCTTTTTTTTCTTGTGCATGTGCTAAAATGATTCACAAACAGAAAAACTATCAAGTATAGCGTGTGTGTGTGTTTATTGGAAACCAAAAGAAAGTATGGTAAAACAAGGTTCGAGTCGAATCTCAAACCACGTGGGTTGCCTCCCACTAGCGCTAAATTTATAGCCTTCAGCCGGGCTTGTTGCTCTTTTTTCATCATGTATTGACACCCACTGTGCCCTCCTTCTCTTCTACGGTGATCCTGTCGAGCGCTCTGACGACATGTGCTTCGTCCCAAGGAGTGTACATGGAATTGAAGTATGGGATCGATCTCCACATCTCCAGAGGGTCACGATAGCACAAACTCTCACCGAAGTCTTCATTGTCCAGCTTGTCCCTCTCTTCTTTTGTGAACATGAAGAAGTCGAACTTTTTCCTCTTATAAGTAATCGTTAGTGTGCCTGTGCGGATATTGATTTCAGCTCCCACAGTGGATAGGAAAGGTCTACCCAATATGAGGTACTCTTCTCCATCAATAGGTGCGGTGTCCACTATCAGGAAATCAGTCACATTGGCAATGTTCACCCTTTCATCCATCGACACTATTGTGTTCTGCATGATTCCCAATGGCTTTCGCTTGGTTCTGTCACCCAAGATAATGACACACTCCACTGGTTTCATTTTGTTTAGGCCAAGCCGTAGGTACATGCTCCATGGCATGAGGCTTGTCCCTGCACCTAAGTCAATGAGAGCGTGCTTGACGGGCTGTGTACCAATGTAGCAGGAAATAAGAGGCACTCCCAGATCACCTCTCTTTTCTGGGAAGCCATTGTCGTAGATGAAGTTCACAAATTTTGAGGCAACAATATCCTCGGTCGACAGTAGCACTAACTTTCTTCTTCCCATGCATACGTCCTTCATCAATGAAAAGAGTGATGCAATTCCTATTGTTCCCGCTTCAATCTCCTAGGAGATTCATGATGTTTCCGCCCCTTTTTTGGAGATTCGAACCTTCATGGGATTGCTTTCCGTCTTCATCAACTATCTTCACTGTACTCACTGGAACTTGCGGAGGGGTGGTGGTGACACTCGTCTCATGTAAAGGTCTTGGTTCCCATAAGGAGATGGCTTCAAGCGCTGCTATGTCCATGGTATGTGAAACAGCAGACATGACACTGTCACCAACAGCCGACTGAGCTATATCTATTGTAATTTCTGTATCCCCGAGTACGGGTGGAACCAGTGAGAGTGCCTCTACATTCGCATCTGGTGCAGTAGCGATCTGGGTGCACTTAGCATTCTCTGGTGGCGCTTGAGCGGCAAATTCTTTGGAGCATTCTTTATCTTCGCTAGATCCTTCTGGTATCGAGATTTTACCTCCAACCTCAGTCACTTTCTTTTCCCTCTTTCTGAAACCTTGAGCAACTTCTTCTCCCCATATGATAGAGACCATACTCACTTATTCATGTGATGAAGGGGGAGCTTGTGATGACGGAGATGGTGGTGGTCTTTGATGGGTGGAATTAGGATTTTGGAGTATGCAAGTTGGTTGTGGTGGAGGTGGAGGTCGGTAAGTATGTGGAGGTGGTGGTGGGTATTGGTAGTTTAGTGGGGGTTGGTGAGATGGCAGAGCATATGGGTGCGGTGGTCCTTGATATTGTGGAAGTGAGGTTGCTTGGCCACGTGGTGGGATGTATGTGGCTTGGGTGTCATTCACATAACCACCATCACTATTAGGATTCATCATAGGTTGAGATGACAGTCTCCCCTCTTCACGATGAGCAAGTCAGATAGAAATTTGATCGAGCCTTTACTCAAGGCGGCTGATGTTTTAACCTTGAGAAGACACTTCTCTCTTTACCTCATCTAGATTCCTCAATCTCCCAAGTACCTCATCTTCAAACTTTGAGGTGTAGCGTGGCTTTTGCTGCCCGTGTCCTTGCCCATTCTTGTTCTGTTGTTTCCAAGAGAAGTTCAGGTGGTTCCTCCATTCGGGAGTGTAGGAGTTGGACATTGGGCCCTGGTTGTTGCGGCCACCAACAGAATATAGAGCATTGACCTCCTCGTCTACAATATCAACTACCCTTGTGGGCTGGCCATAAGTGCCACCAGCTTGATTTTTCATCCACTTCATCATCTCGGTCATCATCTTCATCATATCGGGGTCGGTGGTATTGCGACTCGAAGCTGTGAGAGAAGGTGGGGGAGCGTAGCTGCGATCACAATGCCCCCCTTTTATGGAAGCACAGTGGCGGGAGGTTTCTGCGAGGTGCTCAAACAACGGCCATGATTCCTCGGGCGGCTTTGCCATGAAAGTGCCCCCGTAGGAAGAGTCTACGTTGTTTTGGTTTTGCTCCTCCAGCCCAGTGTAGAAGGCCTGAACGAGCTACCACAGCGGAACCTCATGATGGGGGCAGTCACGAAGTAGCTTTTGGAACCTTCCCCACGCCTCGTGGAAGGGCTCATTCTCTTTCTGGGCAAACTACGTGATGCCCCTTATCATGTAGGATAACTTGGTGATGGGGAAGAACTTCTTGAGAAACTCGTTCTTCGCGTCAGTCCACGATACCAACTCCAGTCTGGAAACGTACCACTCCTTGGCTTTCTCCTTGAGAGAGAAAGGAAAGAGCGTCCTCCTGATTGAGTTGTCGGTGGCGGCTGGAGTGCGGAAGGTAGAGCACGTTTCAAGGAACGCGTCTATCTGATGGTAGGGATTCTCGTTCTCCATTCTGTAGTATGTGGGGAGAAGTCCCAAGAGTGCCGACGGGATGGAGAACTACTGACCTGGCATCTGGTCAACCAGAGTGGCGATGAGGGAGTTGTAGTTCCACGGTGTGAAGTACTCGTGAAGCGGGCGATGTGGTAGTGGAGGTGGAGCATCTGGTGGCGGGTTGTTCTCAGCCATCTCGACCTCTCGGTGTAGGTTGCGGCGAGCTTAACACCTTCTTCTCCCAATCTCGGGGTCGTAAACCACCAAGTCAGTGCAAGTCGAATGCGTGCTACACATGCACAGCTGTCACCTGCGCAAGTCACAAACAAACAACAAGGAGCCCAGTTAGCGAACCAATATGCAAGAGTAACACAAATAATAAATAATAGCAATGGTGAGGGAAAAAGGAAAGGCTAAGCTACACTATCTAACTAGGCCGAGCGCCTCTATCCCCGGCAACGGTGCCAGAAAGCTTGGTGCGTCCCTGCTAGTGGTACTTTTACACCCCACGAGGTCGGAGTGCACAGGATGTGGGATCTTATGCTTTCGAAAATTTGTAAGACCTACACTAACTACCTACGTCTACTAAGACACTACACCCGCAAGCGCACGGGGTCGTGTCATAGTATAGGTGAGGCGGCAAGTATAGGGTCGATCCACGGAGATAGAGGGGGTACTAGAGTTAGACGGCGTGGGCTACATTCATATTGCGGAGAGTAAGGTTTTTAGGGTTTAAAAGGTTGGTTGGTTGTTGATTAAGCTAAGTGAGCGAGTATGAAAAGCAATATGAAACTAAGTTATAAAAAGGCTAAATTAGCAATCTAAGTCAACAAGCTATCTAAACAAGAGCAAGAACAAACTACACTAGACTAAGCAAGCAACTAGCAATTGAGAGCCTAAGGTAACCACTAATCAAGATCAAAGACCTAATTTAACACTTAGCTAGCAAAACTAGGCAATTAACTAAGTTAACTAAAGCAATTGAACTACACTAGCATTAACAAGCAAACAGAGCAATTAAGGTTTTAAGCAATTAGATGAAGGAGGTGGGCCGTTTGGGAATGTGACCTTGACATTAATTGGGGGATGTCACCATAATAAGCAATTAACATATTTCATTCTAGACTACCAAACCAAACAACAAGGTGGGTGTTGTGAGGATGTACCCTATCACTACTACAGAAACCCCATTTGGCGTCGGTCTTTTAACCCCATTCGACGTCGGTTTCCGACCGACGCCTATGTGGGCGCCGCTAAAGGTCGAACATTTTGGCGTCGGTTTTTTAACCGACGCCTATTTAACCTATAGGCGTCAGTCTTTTAGTATATAACCGACGCCAAAATGGTTCGCACCACAGAAAACGGCGTCATCTAGGGCACTTTCTGCGTCGGTGATTTACTAAAAGACCGACGCCTATATTCCATGTAGCGTCGGTCTTTTAGTTGATAACCAACGCATAAAGTGTCCTAGATGACGCCGTTTTATGTGGCGCGAACCCTTTTGGCATCGGTTATATACCAAACGACCGACGCTTTGTTGTTTAAATAGGCGTCGGTTCGATACGAATATCTGACGCCATTTCCAGGACTACTTTGGCCACATCAGGCTTCGGTTATCTATAAATAACCGACGCTGTATGTCTTTGCTGACGGTTTTCTATAAATAACCGATGCCTATTTATATTTTTTTTTTCATATCAGTTTGCAGGCCTGCTGTGGCTGGTCAGCAGGATGAGAACCTGCAGTTCAGTTTTCTGAACTGTAGGTTTACGACATCCATTGATATCAGCCTACAAACAGGCCGCAAACCTGCAAAAGTCACAAAGAAAATTTCACACAAGTACATACATTCAGACATCAATTCAATTCTCACATTCACACATATAGAAACATTCAAATACATGTATTAACATTCAGAAATATTCATTTACAAAGTATCATTCATTATCGCTATCAACATCCCAATTATATCTTACAGTTGCCACTGCTTGTATGGCTTTTGCCCATTATTCTCTTACTTCATTTAATGCTTCCATCGTATATGGAGCATATATATTTTTTAAGCATTTACCTATAGTGTTGTCAGTTTTAAACACCTGCAAAGAGAATGATGTATATATATAAGTAATAATATAAAAATAAGATAAGATTGATATATTTCATACTAACTAATGAGACTATATATAATACCTCATGTATGGTATCGATGTCCAATGCGGCATATTTGATAATCATCCGCATAAATCGCATCACATAGTATGCGCATGCCCAGCCATTGTCTTGTGTAGCGCACTATAAATTGAAACATACAAAATCATACAACTAAGCACAATTCACATCAATAATATATACATTGGAGTCGGGAACTTACTTGTACGTTCTCCCAATTTATTGGCTGGTTCTTTTTCCTTGGGACCGTTCCTCCAGCCTTTTTGAATGCATCTAAACCCCTACATGTTAATATAACACAATAAATTACATAAGTAAATAGTAATGTAATAACAGATGGTAACAGATACAAAAATGAAATATTTCTCACCAGAATAATGGCATTCTCATTACGTGTCCAATTTTAGTGTTTAATGTACTTCCCGCGGGATCTAGATAATAAACAGTGAACGTCCCGGGGACAATAACTAGTAACTCCCAATGTTTACCGCTAGAGGTAAAAAGTTAACAATTAATAACTCAAAATGCACAATAAAAATGGAATTTTCTTAAGTCCAAATTATAAATAAAGTAAACTTACTTGACATTGAATGGAGCTATTATTATCGTCTTCTTTTGCTGATCAAAAATTGTAAAAGCATCTATACAGTATTGTTGAACATTATCAGGGTCTTTAGCTACCATACTAATCAATGATGGAATCAAAAATCCCACATGATCAAATGCAAATTGTTTGCAATGATCTTCGACTAAGTAGCTGCAAAACATGTATTACGTATGCATTAATATATAAGAAACCAGATCACCGGATCTTACACAAGGTATATGGATGTATAAACAAGATCTCACCTTATCCATGTCTCTATCATTGATGTATTCAGCCAATCATACATAAACAGCTCAATAATATCTTGTATAAATAAAGAGCTATCGTATGATCGACCTGCATAATCTGCATCTAAAGAAACTATTATAGGGCAATGTATATTATGTGCACGTAGCCAACATGCCATTCCCCTACAAGCAGGACCTAACGGGTATGTTAGGTCAGTTGGAACCCAAGTTGGTAATGCGGGAAGTAGAGGTGGAGGCCTAGGTGCTCCTGGTGTCTTCTTTTTAACCTGTATATATAATTTCAGATCAGTTGACATAATATATACACATTAACAGTCTAAATCAATGTAAATTTATCTTACAATTTCAGTCGTGTAGACGACATCTTCTTTGGGCCACAATATGACCCCGCCTTCTGCCTCACCAAGTGTATCAATATCTGGGTGGGCATATGGCAACGCAACTTCCCTCCAATCGGGTAACACACGTAATGGGCCCACACGAACATAGCCCTGTGGCATTGGAGTCTCGTGAAACCTTTCCCTAGGAAGGGACGGGTAAGCTTGCGCCTCTGCAACAACATAGTCTTCTATTCTTAAGCGGCATGGCTTCAATGCCTACAAATTTACGTAAAGAATGTTATACATATATACATATAATCTTGAAAACATATCATCTTGAAAAGACTAGCTACAATGTCATAAACAATACTTACAGCAGACGTGCTAGGCGATGGGTCTCCAGGATTACTCGCAGTCTGTGCATCAGGAGAAGAGTGGGTCGCCATAGGCGTATTGGAAGCCTGAGATGCCTGCCACCGCAACAATTCTTCCTTGACCTTCTCAGCAACTACATCGTTGACCTTCTTAGCAACTAAATCCTCAACTCTCTTATTCTCCTATACATGGATAAAAGAAACATTAGCTTCTTATTAATGAATTTCTATTTGCAGTAACATTCTAAGAAAAGAATAGGTTACCTCTTCTTGAGAAAGTCCCGCTCTGGGTTTGCGCTGGGATGGCCCAAAGAATGCTTTGATGCCAACACCAGCGCCGACACCTCTAACACGTCCAGGATGCTCTGGGTTACCCAGAGCAACTGTCAATTCATCCCTTGTGCCCTGAGGGATGAACGTGCCTTGTTTCCTCTACTCGTGCAGCTCCCGCTAATCACCATAAATAGAAATTGGTAAGTTAACACCACAAATAATCAATATTCAAACGATTTCTCTAAGAGTTGTATTTTACCATTTTTGCAGCCGCCTCAGCAGTTACAGGCTTCTTTATTTCACCCTTCTTGTTTTGCCTGCCAGCTATCTAGATATCATGGCGAGGCATGGGTGTGGCAGACTCCTGAGTAGGAGCAGACTCCTGAGTAGCCGCAGACTCCGCCTGTAGTCTTTGGCGAACGCTTGCATAGCCTTTTGGACCCATAGTGTGGTCATGCACATTCAGTGCACGCCTTGCTTTTTGTGCGTCACTGAGGGCCTAGTTAGTATGCACATTAAAGATTTGGTTAGTAGCACTAAATGTTAATCTTGAATAGGTGAATACAATGTATATTAATTAAATTGGGAGTGACGCCTAATACCTTGAATTCTTCAGATTTTCTTGAAGCAACAAAATTGTCCCAATCTTCTTTGTCCAAGAAGTTCCATTGTTCAAGGGCTGACTTCTTCTTCTTATCACCCTCTTTTATGTATTCTCTGTTTAGATTTGTCCTATAATTCCTAAGCATCTTTCCAGCGTGTTGCATCACATTTTTACGATGCAACTTCTCATCCAATGCAAACAGATTCTGTAAAATAGAAATGTTATTAACTAGTATCCAAAATAGAATTGCAAATAATAGAATTTGTAATCTACAAAATAGAATTGCAAATAATAATAACTCACGCATAAATCCTTCCATATCAAGTCTTTTTTCCCTTGAGGAACTTTATGCCAATTGTCATACTTAACACCACAATGGCTACGAGTGGTACACCCAAGATAGTTTACAAAATTATTGCGGTTCACTCCAATTGGATTTCCTCCATTATCAAACTCTACCACCAATTTGGATCCACTACCACTTAGCGCTAATAACTTCTTCAACAGAGTGATGCCCCTTTTCTTGTTAAGTGTTTGGTGCTGCGCATCAAGTTGCTCCAGTGCTTCAGTGGGTACAGGTGCATCAACCTAAAATTTGACAAAAATAAAACACACTAAATTAGCCATGCTCGTCATGGACAGCATGCTCATCATGAACTTGACATAACTAGAAGATAATGAATTTTATAGAAATACAGGATATGTTTTTAGAACTTACATTAGTATCCTCGCCATGCTCGTCATGGACAACATGCTCATCATGGACTTCATGCTCATCATGGACATCATGCTCATCATGGTCAGCCATCTGAAAATGTCATTTAAAATGCAAACATTTAGCATTTGTATTAACTAGAAAAAGGAAAACATTTAGCATTTGTATTAACTAGAAAAAGGCAAACATTTAGCATTTGTATTAACTAGAAAAAGGCAAACATTTAGCATTTGTATTAACATACATGTCTCTAAAATTGTGATCTTTTATCAATTAACAATCCTTCATTGTGATCTCCGCGCACATATAAGTCATCATTAGCTTCAATATTTTGTGGAGTGGGTAACCCAACTGAGAATGGACTGGAGTCATCATACTTATCATAGTACTCTTCTTCATCTATAGGATCTTCAATGAACTGTCTTTTACCATGAAGAACAACCGACCATTTATCATTCGCAGGATCATCGATATAGAATATTTGTTTCGCCTGTGATGCCAATATGAATGGTTCACCCTTCTCACCAATCTTTTCAAAGTTCACCAAAGTGAAACCCAATTCATCCACTATAACTCCTTTGGTGTTATCAACCCAATTACATTTAAAGAGCGGAATTTTAAAATCTATGTAGTCAAACTCCCAAATGTCCTCAATGACACCGTAATATGACATTTTAGCTTCACGTGGACTCTTATCCTTTGCACTTGCAAAGTACATAGTAGACGCTTGAAGAGTGACCCCACTATTTTGGACGACACTCTTATCATCTTGGCGCTTTGTGTAATATGTGAATCCATTAATGTCAAACCCTTCATAAGACATAACATTCGGTTTTGGTTTAAAGGCGAGGCATTTGATAGTTTCTGTAATATCATTTAGTGCTTAAGATAGTTGATGTAAGACTTTATCTTCAAACCACTTAGTAAAAGTCTTATTATGCTCTCTAGCAAGCCACATTGAACTTGCTCGAGGATGTTGTCTCTTTATGAAATTGGTATGTTCCTCGATATAAACACTCACTTCGTCCATATTGTGTAAAATATACAAGTGAGCTTGTTCCAACTGCTCACGGCTGATTACTTTCACCCGTGATCCCAAAATTCCTTTGCCCTCCTCAATATTCTTGTCATTATCAGGAGTGTCATTACCACTGAGAAAGTCATTGCAAAAATCCATAACCTCTCTCGCCACATAACCTTCAATAATACTCCCTTCAGGCCGATAACGGTTTCGAACATCACCTTTAAAAACGCTCATGTATCGTTCAAAGGGATACATCCAATGCAAGAAAACTGGTCCCAACATTTTCACTTCCCTAGTCAAGTGGACAACAAGATGTACCATGATATCAAAGAACGAAGGAGAAAAATACATCTCAAGCTGACATAGGGTAACAACCACTTCTCTTTGCAAATTATCGAGAGTATCAGGGTCAATAACTTTGCTGCATAGACTGTTGAAAAAGAAACAAAGTCTGGTAATTGCAAACCTTACATGCTTCGGCAATATAGATTGAATTGCCACGGGCAATATTTGTTGCATTAGAGTGTGACAATCATGAGATTTAAGACCTATCAACTTCAGATCTTTCATTGATACCAATCTACGGATGTTGGATGAGTAACCATGTGGCACCTTAACATTTACCAAGCATTCACAAAAAGTTTTCTTCTCCTTTCTAGACAACGTGTAACAAGCGGGAGGTAAGTATGTTCTTTTATTACCCATTTCACGTAATTCTGTTAATTCTGACCTTATTCCCATTTCACGTAGGTCCAGTCTGGATTTTATCCCATCTTTAGTCTTACCTGGTATATTTAATAGAGTACCAATGATGCTATCACATACATTTTTCTCAACGTGCATTACATCGATACAATGCCTGACTGTCAAAGAACTCCAATAAGGAAGATCCCAAAATATTGACTTCTTCTTGAATGAAGAATTGTCACTCCGTGTGGCCATACTACATTGTGATTTCTTACCAAATTCATTGACAATGTCTTTTACTCTTTCATAAACAACATCCCCTGGTATAGGTTTAGGTGCACTCCGTTCATCATTCCATCCATTGAATGCTTTGTGCTTCCTACGATACGGATGGAATTTTGAAAGAAACCTTCGATGACCAAGATATACAGTCTTGCCGCCATGTTTTAGTCTTATTGAATCAGTGTTTTCTTCACATATAGGACACACTTTAGCTCCTTTGACACTATATCCAGACAAATTCCCATATGCTGGAAAGTCATTAATAGTGCAAAACAACATAGCGTGCAAATGAAATGTCTCTCTTGCTGAAGCATCATAGGTCATCACACCTTCAGCCCAAAGTTTCTTTAAGTCATCAATCAAAGGTTCAAGATAAACATCGATATCATTTCCGGGTTGTTTAGGGCCCGATATCAAAAATGACAACATAACGTACTTATTTTTCATACACATCCAGGGAGGAAGATTGTATATAACAAGCATGACTGGCCAAGTGCTATGTTGGCTGCTCAATGTCCCGTACGGATTCATCCCATCTGTACAAAGCCCAAGTCTTAGATTCCTATCTTCTTCACCAAATTTAGGGTACAATAGATCAATCTTCTTCCACTGTGGGGAATCAGACGCATGTCGTAGGATCCCATCATTATTTTTCTTAACATCTGCATGCCACCTCAAATTCTTCGCATCTTTCGGATTTGCAAACAAGCGTTGAAACCGTGATATTATAGGTAGATACCACAACACCTTGGCAGGAGAACCAGTTTTGGACTCCCCCGAAGTCGTCAATTTATACCGTGACGCACCACATTTTGGACAATCTTTCAAATCTACATAGTCCTTTTGAAATAATACACAATCATTTGGGCATGCGTGTATCTTCTTGGCCTCCATTCCCATTGGGCACAACATTTTCTTTACCTGGTATGTTGAGATTGGAAGCTCGTTTCCTTCAGGAAGAATTTCTTTCAACAAAGTCAACAATGAAGTGAAGCTTTTGTCGCTCCATCTATTGTTAGCTTTCAACTTATACAATCTCAACACAGCGCTAAGCTTCGTAAACTTAGCACAACCTGTGTATAACGGTATCTCAGCATCATGCACAATGTTTGTAAAGATAGGAGGTGGATCGGTGTGCTCTACCCTACAACTATCCAGCATCGTATCAACGATGTCTGCTAGAACTGGTTCGTTCACATTTACGTCATCGGAGGCAATTTCTTCTTCCACCCAAGCACTGCTATCGACATCTACTGGTTTCGATTTTGAAATCTCTCCATGCCAGTGCCATTCTGTATAGCCTTGTACAATCCCATTGCACATGACATGACTTTTGATTTCCTCACCAGTGTTGACTTTCAAGTTGTTACCACAATGCCTACATGGACAGTAGAACCTATCTGTAGGTTTTTTCCTATGTTCCTCGACAAATCTAATAAACTGATCAAGACCATATATAAACTCTGGGGTGCAACGATTACGAATGGACATCCATGATCTATCCATTCTATGATCAGAGAAAACAAGTATATATTAGGAAACAAGTATATATTAGGAAAAGATTAGGCAACATTTCCCCGCTGTTCTCTAAGTACATATGTACTTAGAGAACAAACGGGGAAATGCCAACAAACACATGTGATGTCATTCTTATATATAATAAATGTGTACCACCTATCCCATCCTTGAACACCTAATCTCACTAGTAAGTGTATAATGTGTATTGGGTTTTCAAGAAAATTTCGGCAGCATTTCCCCGCTGTTCTCTAAGTACATATGTACTTAGAGAACAAATGGGGAAATGCTACCAAAATTTTCTCGAAAACCCAATACACATTATACACTTACATCCTAAGTGAGATTAGGTGTTCAAGAACAGTCCCAAACCGGGGACTATCCAAGATTTACTCCTAATGAGTCAATCTTGGACGGGTTTCTAGGCCAACAAACACAATAATAGATATCTACAATGAAGCCGGACTCCATACAAACAGTATATAATTTAGTGATTGTTCATTCTAATTTATACCAATGTACAAGTAATATAAAAAACAATGATTGTTCACATTCTAGGCCAACAAACACATGTGATGTCATTCTTATATATAATAAATGTGTACCACCTATCCCATCCTTGAACACCTAATCTCACTAGTAAGTGTATAATGTGTATTGGGTTTTCGAGAAAATTTCGGCAGCATTTCCCCGCTGTTCTCTAAGTACATATGTACTTAGAGAACAAACGGGGAAATGCTACCAAAATTTTCTCGAAAACCCAATACACATTATACACTTACATCCTAAGTGAGATTAGGTGTTCAAGAACAGTCCCAAACCGGGGACTATCCAAGATTTACTCCTAATGAGTCAATCTTGGACGGGTTTCTAGGCCAACAAACACAATAATAGATATCTACAATGAAGCCGGACTCCATACAAACAGTATATAATTTAGTGATTGTTCATTCTAATTTATACCAATGTACAAGTAATATAAAAAACAATGGTTGTTCACATTCTAGGCCAACAAACACATGTGATGTCATTCTTATATATAATAAATGTGTACCACCTATCCCATCCTTGAACACCTAATCTCACTAGTAAGTGTATAATGTGTATTGGGTTTTCGAGAAAATTTCGGCAGCATTTCCCCACTGTTCTCTAAGTACATATGTACTTAGAGAACAAACAGGGAAATGCTACCAAAATTTTCTCGAAAACCCAATACACATTATACACTTACATCCTAAGTGAGATTAGGTGTTCAAGAAGAGTCCCAAACCGGGGACTATCCAAGATTTACTCCTAATGAGTCAATCTTGGACGAGTTTCTAGGCCAACAAACACAATAATAGATATGTACATGTTAGGGTTTCATCACAATTGATGTTAGGGTTTAAACAATGTTAGGGTTTAATCAAATCAAATTAGGATGCTAGAATGGACAAGTTTAAATCAAATTAGGATTTAAATTAGGGTTCCAATAGGATTCAATTTAATTAATTTTTATGTGAAAGATGTAATATTATAATACATACAATGGCAATGAAATGAAACCCTAATTGTATTGGAACTCATAAAAGGATGTCTCAAAGGTTGAATCTAATATATGCATCCTAAAAAAGGTATCACATCACAAATGTGTATTTCAATAATCATATTTTATTTCCTTCCAATTAGTGTGGGTGCCAAGTTTGGAATTGTTTTCTAATCATGGGTCCCTTAATTTTATTTAGGATAGAAGATAAAATCAAGGATATCAAATAGTATAAGGCACACCCCCAAATGTAGTAGGCGCACCCACTACTACAGAAACCCTAACATTACACAGCTAGTTCACCTTATTTAACCCATGGATACTTCTAGTACTTATGTATTGGACTAACGATGCTTGATACTTAAACACTCAAACAGAGTTTGTATAGTGGCTTCAGATTCATGTACACATGTTTCACAACTCTTCCTCCTTTATATGTCTAACCTTAATATTTTGATAGGTGAGGAGGTGGTATTAGTATATGTCTTGGTAGGTGGCATTAGGTTGTAGATGTTTATTATCATATTGTCATGTTCTTATTGTAATTAGCTAGAGAACTACACCTACCTATGTACAGAGTTGTATCCATTTAACTTCTCCATCTTTTTTTTTTTGTGAAAAACACTCAACTATTGATACCAAAAAAACTTTGGGCATTTACAGACAACACACCTGACCAAACGTAAAGAACAAAAGGAGAAAGTATCCCACACAGGGGATCAAAACATCTCCAAACAGAAAGACCATACACAACCAAGGAACAGGCTCATACACACAAAGAGAGCAGGAAAAAAAATACAGGGGATAGCTCATACATCAACCTAGATAGATAGCCCTGACACTAGCATTAAAACAGCAGCAGAGTTAGGGCGTCAACCTAGAAAGAATGGCAGAGGAAGGGTTTGATGCTAGTACCTTGTGAGCAACAGAGTTAGGGCGTGAGCAAGGAGACGCAGAGCAGCAACAAGGAGGAAGGAGCGGGCGGCGGCGGCGACGACGCAGAGCAGCAGCAGGAGCAGGATCGTCGGCGAGCAGGAGCGGCGACGAGCAGGCGGCGGCGGTGGCGGCGACGCAGAGAAACAACAGGCGTAGGATCGTCGGCGAGCAGGAGCGGCGACGAGCAGGTGTCCAACGGCGGCAGGAGCGGCGGCGAGCAGGAGTGGTGGCAGAGAAGGGGGCGCCGGAGAAGGGGAGCTGAAGAAGAAATCGCCGGAGAGAAATCGGCGGCAGCAGAGAAATAGGGAAATCACAATGAAACAGAAGAAAGGGGAAGAGTCGGGCGATCGAGGGTAATGAAGTTCCCAAATAGCGTCGGTTGTTTAACACAACCGATGCCTAAACATCTTTAGCGTCGGTTGTTTGAAAAAACCGACGTCCAATTGGACGATATTTTCATGAAATTATTTGGCGGGAACCACTTTCAGCGTCGGTTATACAAGGATAACCGACGCTGAAAGTGACACTTTTCACGCAAATTTTCATCGCACATAGGCGTCGGTTTCTACGTATATAACCGACGCTGAAAATGACACTATTTTTTTGATCGAAATATGGATTTCGCGGGCGACTTTAAGCGTCGGGTTGTTATAAACAACCGACGCTTAATACAAAGCAGTACCCGTGTCTGGCTGGTCTTCGAATATAGACGTCGGGTTGCTTGAACAACCGACGCCTTAAATGTTAGGCGTCGGTTTTCCTTACTAATCGACGCCCAGAAAAGTGACACTGAATGCTATTTCTGTAGTAGTGTATGCTACTAGTTGGAGAACTAGGGCTAGGTGTAATTCTCATAGGACTTACCAAGTCTAGGTCTCTAGGATAAGTGGTATTAGTCAATTGAGGACCAAGGGTAATTATGGGAGTAGAGATGATGATATTTGACCTCATGCCACTAGCCACCTCAGCCTTTAGAAAATCCTAGGCAATTGCACTAATCACACTTATACTAGTCACTTAGAACTCACATTTGCATGTATGAGGAAGGTTATTATGTAGGAAGATAGTGGGCTAGCTAGGGATCCGAATTAAAGACCTAGGAGCCAATCCTATGATAGCTACATAGAAACCAAAACATCCTAGAGGAAAATGTCTTCAAACACCACATGGCTAGCAATTAATGTAATTAAACAAAAATCACATGCACAAGTAATGGGAAATGAGATACATGCAAAGGCAATCATCATAGAAGTGAAATATGTTCATTACAAATTGTATTCCCCCAACATGGTATCAAAGTCACATTTTTGCCCCAAACAGCCCACCAAAGGGGGCTTAGCTATACATGATCAAAATAGAAACAAAGGAGAAGGTAAAGAGAGTAGGAAACACCATGGATGCTTGATGAAGCTTGACTTCTTCACCTCCTTACTGCCAGCCATGAGCCTCCTCCTCCAATGGTGCCCAAGAGCATGGAAAAAGGGAAATGGATGGATAGAAACCTAGAGAAACTAGGTTTCTATGGTGGAAATGAGTGGAAAGTGGGTGGAAATGGGATTAAATGCAAGGAAAGTAGGTGGATGGGAGTAATGTATGCAAGGGAGAAGCTAAGTTGTGGCTAGGGGGTGCTCTCTCTCGAGCCCTAGAAGCAACTAGTGCTTATATAGGAGCTAGGGCTAAGTGGGGGTAAAATAGGAAAAGTAGTGCAAAGTTGTACAGGGCAGGTGATCACCACAGTCGTGGTGGGTGTGCCACGGCCGTGGTGAGGGTAGTGGGGAACAGTCGTGGGGGGTGAAAATGGTCGTGGTGTGAAGGAAGTGGTGAGATGGTGGTGGCCACGGCCGTGGCGGAGTGACACGATTGTGGTGGGTAACATGCACCACGACCGTGTTGGGTAACACGACCATTTTGGAGGAGGAGGAGCTGACCGTGGGGAGGGGCCATGGGCGTCTTAATCGTCTTTGGCCACGATCGTGGTGACGTGGCCACGGTCGTGCGTTCTGGGCAAAAACCCTGTTGGCAACTGATTTCTTGATCAATAAACGCACGACCGTGGGAGGAGCCCATGACCATTTTCACTTCTCGGGGCCACGACCGTGCTGATGGCCACGGTCATGGTGTCTTCACTGGCCACGGTCGTGGCTGGGAGGCCACGGCCGTGGGACTCTGTGGAATTTCCCTGTTGCAACCTGTTGGAACTTGGCAATAAATGCACGACCGTGGCATTGTGGCCACGACCGTGGTGAGGCTTGACTTCTTGATTTTGCTTCTGACTTTGTCATTTTCGGATGTCTTTGCTTGGGGATGATTCTTGGCCACTGGAGGTAGGTTGAGGGAGACTTTGGGGCCTTCTTTGGGTCCCTCCTTGAGTGGGGGAACCCTAGAACTCCCTCTCTCTCTCTCTTCCATCTAAGCATGGTCCAAGTACCTGAAAAATAGTGCAAAGAACATCCATAAGCATATTTGTAGTGATAATCATATTGGGGAAAAAGACTTGTAATTTAACATGTTTAGATGCAACGTAGGTACAAAATGGCACATGATGGAGCCCTAAAATAGGGTTGCATCAATTAACCATACATGTATTGCATTTATACATGACGTTGGCACATGGACTCATGAAGTGGACACATTGATGCATGAAGTGGGTGCATTAAGTCATGAGTAGGCACATTGACTCATGAAATGAGAGCATTGCCGCATGAAGTTGGGGCATTAAGTCACGAGTAGGCACATTTCATGAACTATGTGCATTTACGCATGAAGTGGGCATGTTAAGTCATGAATGGGAGCATTAACTCATGAAGTTGGCTCATTAACCATACATCTATTGCAATTATACATGACGTGGGGTGCATCAACAAATGAAATGAGCACGGTAACCATATATCTATTGCATTTATACATGATGTGGGTGCATTCACTCATGAAGCGAGAGTGTTACATACAAATGAGGTGCATCGACTATATACATACAAATGGTTGGGCACATCAACACACAGTTCTAAAATATAGGTATGTTCAACATTAGGGCCCAATTACACATATAAAATAGGCACCTAATTGTTCACTTTTTGACACGACTGCACTTGTCCCTAAACATGTGTACTGTAAACGTCCCTCTCAACATGTGAAGTGGAACATCATTTTTTGGGTCATGAAAATCTCCAAAAAATGCCAATGGTAATTTGAGTGAAACCCCATTATGAATTTGCCATTTTATTTTAATTCATTTAATCGCCTGGCAAAGTACATTTCTATGTTACTGTTACCACCTCTTTCTATTGAATGACACATATTGATGTGTAGTATTATGGGCATTTCACGAACAAGTCTTGTCACGTACTGATCCTAAAAAATTTGGCACATCGACTATATATACTACACAAAAGAAACATAAAGGAATGGCTATAACATATATGGGATCAATCAAACATATATGGGCGCAATGGAATGTATATTGGCACAATGGAACATATATGGGAGCAGTGAAATATATATGGGTGCAATGGAACATATATGGACGCAACGGAATGTATATGGTCTCAATGGAACATATATGGGTGCAATGAAACATATATGGGCATAATGGAACATATATGGGTGCAATGAAATGTATATGGCCTCAATGAAACATATATGGGCACAATGGAACATATATGGGCACAATGGAATGTATATGGGCACAATGGGACATATATGGGCCTAATGAAAGATACATGGGTACAATGGAATGTATATGGGCACAAGGGAACATATATGTGCACAATGAAACATATATGGGTGCAATTGAACATATATAGGGGCAATGGAACATATATAGACACAATGAAACCTTAACTGGATGCAATGAAACATATATGGAAACAATGAAATGTATATGGGAAAAATGGAGCGTATATACGTGCAATAAAATATATATGGGTGTAATGGAGCATATATGGGCACAATGAAATGTATATGGGAACAATGAAACACATATGGGTGTAATGAAAGCTTAACTGGGAGCAATGGAAGATATATGGACGCAATGGAACATATATGGGCACAATGAAACATATGGGTGCAATGGAACATATATGGGGGCAATGAAATGTATATGAGAGAAATGGAACATAATGGGCACAATGAACCTTAACTGGGTGCAATGGAACATATATGGGTTCAATGTAACATATATGGGCACAATAGAACATATATGGGTGCAATGAAACATATATGGGCACAATGAAACATATAAGATGTGCGCAATGGAATGTATATGGGGAGAATTAAACATATATGGACACAATGAAACCTTAACTAGGCACAATGAAACATATATGGGTGTAATGGAATGTATATGGGCACAATGGAATACATTTGGATATAATGAAACATATATGGGTGCAATGGAACATATATGGGTGAAATGAAATGTATATGGGTGCAATGGAACATAATGGGCACAATGAAACCTTAACTGGGAACAATGGAACATATATGGGTGTAAAAAACATATATGGGTGCAAAAAAACATTAACTGGGTGCAATGGAACACATATGGGTGGAACTAAATGTATATGGGTGCAATGGAACATAATGGGCTCAATGAAACCTTAACTGGGTGCAATGGAACATATCTTGGTGCAATGGAATGTATACGGGTGCAATGGAACATATATGAGTGGAATGAAACATTAACTGGGTGCAATGGAACATATATGGGCGCAATGAAACCTTAAATGGGCACAACAGAACATAATGTAGGTGCAACGACATAACATATATGTACATTTCTTACCGTTTCTGAGACGAAACCTTGATATTCTAGGCTTGACAATAAGTCCTCCCCCAACATTCCAATATCTCCATGTAGCCACAAGGTTTGACCAACTTTTACAGTTGATATCATAGACTTTAGAAATTGTTGGTCACTTTGATTGAGGTGGACCAGTGTTGTTTTATCTATTATGCAATGTTGTACATTTATCAAGAAATTGGGGAACTCAAATTCTGACAGGTCAACTGCTGAAGGAGACTTAAGACTTGATGACAACCTACATTCTATTAAGCAAGCCAAAAATGTAATCTTAGTTTAGGGTTTGTTACACAATATTGGCAACAACTTAACATTTTTTATAAGTCAATACCTTCTTTTTCGCATACACATTGTTCTTTATCTGGAGGCTTTGGGGAGAACTCTTCACTTCCAAAATTATGTTTTTGTTACTTCTGTAGTGAATCTTCTTTCCAAATGTAAAATTTACATTTATTTTCCTCCCCATGATTTTCCCAGTGCTCTAATAAAGGTTGGGTGTAGTCATCAATCTCAGAGAGTCTTTGCTTCATTTCCATGCTAGTAGTGTACAACTCATCGTAGTAGTCATGAAGTGTGTCTACGTCTTTTTGCATTCTCATGAACACATTCTTATCGTAATTTTCTATCTCCTTTGCAATTCTCTTCTTCACTGCCAGCTCAGTCTTCAGTGCTTCATTCTCAGCAATTAGAGCTCCTATCTTGCATTTTTGTATATCAGGTGGTGCATGTTGTTTGCTTGCATCTTGTGTAGGTCCACTTCTAGATACAGATAGTTGACCCATGTGATCCTTCAAAAATTGTCAAAGGCAAGGAAGCTAATTTTAGATTTCTTTGCTGGAGTATGGATGACAACCTTGTCACATAAGACCACCTATTTATGATTAGTTTCTCATTGGGGTGATCCACTCATAAGAAGTTTCCCATCTTCAATAACCAAGGATGTGGATTTCATGAAATGAGGTATTAATATACATTATAAAGAAACATGCATGTTGTTATGCTAAGTGGGAGTAATGCATATTTAGTAGGCAAATAAATAAGATAAAAATGTAATACCATTAGCAGCATGGTGCATACCTTCATGTATCCTCCACCTTCCTTCCCGCCCTTCAGAAGATCAAATCCTTGACAAAGTAGTTCTTGTACCACGATGACCCAATCATAAACGTCAAGTTTATCTAAATCTTCATCGAGCGGGTACAAACAATTCATGATCTGACTGGATCTAGAGGGGAGGAGGAAGTGACTAAATAATACAACTACCAACATATTGACACGGTCCCTCCTCAGCTCATTCGTAATCACAGGAGAAAGAGTTTATATATTCTCCACAATTGATGCTAACCTTGGGTCCTCTCCACCAATTTTTTTCACAGATGTATGACCAGGATACTAACTTTTTGAAAGCGACCCTGCCGTCTGTATTACATGAGAAAGATGCAAGACCAATGTCATTATACAAACCTCTCGATTCACACAAAAAGTGGGTGGAACATATTAGTTCGGTTCATTGATGTTAGGTTGCTATGTAAGGTTGGATTTGTTTGTGTGCAAATTTCTATGTTAGGTTTGCCCATTGCCACATTAACCGAGCACTATGCTTTAAGTGGGCATCTGTATCACATGAAAGTAGGCATAGTGATGACCAAAATTGGTGCATTGCCATAAAAACTGGGCACATTGGTGTAAGTTGGCACGTTGTAACAAGAACTGGGCACATTGCTACAAAAGGGGGCACACTGTCACACAAATTGGGTGTAAAGGAACATATATGGGTGCAATGGAACATATATGGGTGCAATGAGACATATATAGGCACATTGGTGTGCAAAATGGGCACATTGCAGTAGGAATCATGTGTAATGCAATTAAAGAGGGAGCGTTGCTACGATATGGGGCACGTTTCTATATTAGGTGGGTGGTATTCTAAGTGTGTGCATTGATATATTAGGTTTGCGTGTTGCTACATAACCTGGGTGCTATGCTATGTTAGGTGGGGGTGATCCCACAAAAACTAGCTAGATTTCTACAAAAGGAGGTGCATTGCCACACAAATCGGGCTCACAAAACGTATGTGGGCACATTGGCACGTAAAAGGGCACAATTGCACATATATGGGTGTATTGATGTGCAAAGTGGGTGGAGTGCCAAAGGAACCGGGCACCGGGCACATTGCTATGATATGGGGTTGTCCACTTCTAATAAACGTGATTGACCCAATTCTGGATCATCTTCTGGAATCGTATAACTGTCAAAAGTGAGGGAGTTTTCATCGGAACTGTTATAGTCTGAATATTTATGTTAGGTGGGATTGTATGGTAAGTGTGCTATGTTGATAAGTAAGTTGGGTGCATAGCTATAGAATTTGGGATGCGTTGCTATGTAAGATGGGCACATTGCCACATAAGCTGGGTACCTTGCTATAGAAGCTGGCTGCATTGCCACAAAAATTGGGTGTGTTGCCACAAAATCTGGGTGCATTGATACAGAAGAGGGTGCATTGCCACAAAAATAGGATACGTTGATATGAACATATTAAAACTAAATTGATTTCCATTATAATGGTCAGTGGGCACATAAACACATTCATATGCTAAGTGGGCACGTTGATATGTAACTTGGGCACATTTTTTTTATATCCGTTAACATCTGTTATTACATTACTATTTAATTATGCAATTTAATGTGTTGCATTAACATGTAGGGCTTTAAGAGAGTTCAAAAAAGTTGGAGGAAACATCTCCAAGAAAAAGAAATAGTTACTAATTTGGGAGAATGTGAAAGTAATTTCCCGACTCCATTATATATATTATTTATGTGAACTATGCTTGTTTGTATTTTTGAACATTTTGTATGTTTCAATTTATAGTGTGCTAAACAAGACAATGGATGGGCATGTGCATACTATGTGATGCGATATATGAACCTAATTATCAAACATGTTATAATGGAAATCAATACCATACAACATGTATTATATATAGTCTCATTAGATAATATGAAATATATCAATCTTATTATATATTATTAATTATATATATACATCATTCTCTTTGCAGGTGTTTAAAACCAGTGACTTCACTATAGGTGAAAAGTTATTAGATGTACATACTCCCTATACGATGGAAGAATTAGATGATGTAAGAGAACAATGGGCAAAAGCCTTATAAGTAGTGGGAATTTTTGATTATGATTGGAATACTGATGACGATAATGATGATGATGATAATAATAAAGAATGATATTTCTAAACTTTGTTCTCATAATTATTTTTGTATTTGATGACATGTGAAACTTTTATATATACATGTTTGAATGAATTTTTTTGAATTGTCATATGTGTGAATGTGAAGATGAATACATGAATGTTTCTACATGTGTCTGAATGTGAAAAGAGATGAAATGAATGGAACTGCAGGTTGCTAAATGTGTGTGAAAATTGAGGAAATTTGAAATGGAAATACTGGTTTCTACATGTGTGTGATGAAAAATAATATGAATTAAATGTGCTTATACATGTGTGTGAATCACATGATCATAAAGTGTTGTCTATCCTTGTTAATTTTGCAGGTTTGTGGCCTGTTGTTGGCTGAAATCAAAGGGTGATGTAAACCTGCAGTTCAGAACTGAACTGCAGGTTCTGCATCCTGTTGACCAGCCAGACAACAGGCCTACAAACTGATAAGAAAAAAAATCAGAACATAGGCGTTGGTTATTAATATAAAACCGAAACCAAAACCTTAGTGCGTCAGTTATTAGTATCACACCGACATCTTTATCCCTTTTTGGGGACTGATTTTTTATTCGGGATGGGGTATGTCATCGGTTATTATTATAAAGATGACATCTTTAGTAGGGATATAGTGTCAGTTATCGATATAAACTGACGCCTATGATGCCCTTGCTGGTGCATTTTATTGGTGGCGGGAAGGGTTATGGCATCAGATATGAAACTGACGTTGAAAGTGTATACTTTTAGCGGCGCCCACTTGGGTGTCGCTTGGAAACTGATGCCAAAAGACTTATATAACTGACACTAAAGGACATTTATGTACTAGTGTGTGGGATTGCTCCCCGCCTAGCCTGTCCTCACACTCCTGAGCATCGCACACAGCCAAGAAGAACCGCCCACCCCTTGCCGAAGTTGAGGAGGGTGATTGTGCTACTGTTGGTGGTTAGAGGTGACCCAAACTGGTCCCCCATGTCTGTAGATCACGGTAGAGGAAGATGCACTGAATAGGTCCATCAGAGACCCTACCCAATCACCTTCACACTCTGGTCAGGTAGGGGAGACCTGTAGAAAGCTTTCCACTTCCTTTCTAGGTTCTGGGGTTGACTAGATTCCTCGATGAATCTGGTTCATTGTGAAGATGGGGGAGTGTATTTCCGACATCCCGTGGGTACCTCTAGTTCCCGTATAACTTTACCACCCCAGGAGGGATTCTCCTAGTTTTTTTCCCTCCACTCGAAGACCCTCATGCCTTCTTATATACTCTTGAATGTGAGGGAAAGAGAGAGGATCGATTAACAGGGTTTAGGGTTCTTGGTAGGGAAAAATGAAAAGTTCTTCTAGGTTTTAATATAAAACCCTGATGTAAGAAATAATTATTCCTCGCTCTCTATAACTCACTTTCTCATCAAACTTTAGGAAAACATGGAAGAAGGATTACTCCTCAAATAATCCTCTACATTCCCAAAATTTGATTTTTACTATAATACCAATTATTTTCTAAATAAATTACTTAGCCTACAAGATATATTGGAATCCCCTAGATTTTCTCCCATGTCCTTAAATCAGGATTATCTCTTATTTTAAATTATCTAGGACATTTATTTTGGGCATGAGATTCCCTTTTTTTTCTATTTTGTTTCACAAGGACTTATATGTGAACTTTTAATTAAATAACACATATCTTCCTCTCCTCATAATATCTAAATTCAAAACTTTAAGGGGAAGTCCATAATGAATTAAAATACTTGTCTGCCAAGTTTGGGAGTCAAACTCGAAAGTATGAGCGACCTTTCTTCCTAAACAAGTTAATACTTATTTAGGCATATTTTATGCATATTTTCTCTCTCTTACTCTTTATTCTTTTTATTTGGATTCCTTTTACCATTAGAAACCTTGTGGATTCGAAACCTCATCCTAGATGACTCAATTATACATCTTTCCACATATTTCTTTTATTTTCAACATTATCTCAATTTCTTTTCTTATTAGTGCTTTATTTGATTCCATCTTTTTCTTTTAATCATATTGGACTCATTAACATATTATGATCCACAAAATCACATTCACCAAATAAATATTGCAAAGGAAATCCATTCAATACATATAATTCATACAATTTCCATAATCATACATTCATCAGGGAAATTGTATTTCCAACCATATGAACCCAAAATTTGGGGTTTTAACAACTACCATGATCCACGAGTAAGTCATGAGAGGATTCTATTATGGTCAAGTAGGATGTAGTTGTAATAGACTGAATCTTAGGGTCTCTTTTGCAATTTACCCATTTTCAAGCTTTTATTTGCTTTCATGTCCTTTTAGACCTTTTTCCTAAATTTCTCTATCTTTGGTATCCTTATGGCCTCAATGGTGAATTTGGACATTATTTGATGGAGTAATCTATGTTTACCCACATTCATGTCAATGAATGGATTTTTGCACAAATGTTCCAACTAATGTGTTAAGTGGAGTCTAATAATGCAAAGTGGCCATTAATGAGAGATAATTAGTGGATAATGTTAATTTGGAGCTTTTCTATCTTTTTAGGTAATAATGTGTAATTGAGTTAATAAATGAGAATATGACACTCTTTCTTTCTCTCTCCTCCAATAAGGTAATAATGCATGAAAATTTCATAAGGTGATGAGAAATGATTCTTGAAATCATAATGAATTGACTATTTTGAATATTCACCTAAGATTTCATTAAAATAGCCTTTTCATTTTATTTCACCCCTTTAATGTATTAATATACACATTAATAAACAATATGTTATTTAAGGGCCAAATCATGTATGAAATGAGAAAGTAATTATATAGCATTGCTCTAGACATCATTATTAGCCTATGGTTAAATCTTGGGGTCATTTGGACCATGTTTGACCATACAAATCAATTTTACAAGATTGGAGTAAAGTGTAACTATGGTTTAATGTCAAATTCATTTAATGTAATGTGTAACACCAATGTCCTTTGATTTTCCTGTCATGCGGCCCGGTTCCACCATGGGAGCGCATCCAATAGATCCCTATTACAGACATGTTGATCAGACGACCGGGAACTCATCCCCTTCCTCCAGCCGTACACGACACTATGAACATTGTCGTCGCCTCGGATCCTCGACCTCTTTCTCTCCCATCTCTTAACCTTTTCACACGATTTTTTATCCACTAAGCTCGTCTCTTCCCACCGGTTCGGATGAGCCCTAGCTTATCGACTACTTTGGTCAGTAGGAGAAATGCCTAATCTGAGTTTCTTCCTCTTCTCCACCGTGAGTTTACAGAGAGGTCTAGAGCCTTCCCCTCTCCTATTTAAAGACGGAAATAGGACCCTCAGTCCTTAATCATCCCTCCTCTCCTAACAATTGGTCCCCTTCTAACCTGAAGGTCCCCGACCTACCCCCTCTCCATCTCTGGTAACAACGACCTTACCCCAGCTATAGGCACCACCCCAGGTTAACTACAGGTCCAGTGAGTATTCTCGGCCTCAGCTCTTCCCTTTCCTACCCTCTATTTTCCACGCGAAAGCCTCAAATGCTCTAACCTATAGCTCGGTTACTGACCTCACCGGTCGCCTGACGTTTTCCTTCTTTTGTGCTCCTCCACCCATGGAAGCAGCTCCGTTGACCTCACCTTGAGTCCGCGAATACCTTTCAAACCTTAGCTGAGAATTTTCTCCTTGTTTTCGATGCTTTTGATCGTTGTTTACTTATCCCTGTTCTGACCCTATTCTGACTTTCTTAAGCACGCGAGACCTCACCCTATAAGTCCTTGTGACCGAGAGCACCCATGGGATTGTTGCCCGGTCTCCGATTGCAGTGGAAGCGTGTTGGTTGTGGCCTGGAAAATGGAGCTTGACCTCCAGGCTACTGCTCGAGCACCATGGCTCAAAGCAGCAACATGCCAGGGGGTGTTTTGACCTTGGAGCCCCCACAACATTAATTCATCCATTTAAATCACATGGGTAGTAATTCCGTTTCATCTTTTTCTTTTATTTCTCACAGCGATTGAATTGTTATGTCTATATGACTTTGTTGTCCTCGAAGTTTAATTGAATTAATTGGTCGAGCATGGGCAATATGGTCATTTGTTCCATCCGCTCACTCGCCTTTGACCGGAGCCACGCGAGTACGGATCGGCTGACTGGGCCACATGTGATTGGCCCAAGTCAGTGTGGGTCTGGCATCCGTGGCCCATGCCTATTTGCAAGTCCTTATGCCTATGTGGCATTTTCTTGAATTCTGAGGCTTGGTTAGAAAAATGCAAATGCTTGTTGGAAAGAATTTTCTAAGTAGAATCTGATTTTGTGATTTTTGAGTCCTGATTCCCATTCCTTTTTTGAAGTTTATCATGAATACCATTTTAAGTATATAAAATGTTCTAAAATATGTAACTAATCCATTTTAACTCCAAATTGAGAAAATAAAGATGTTTTCTTAATCAGTGAAGTCCAAGTAGTCTTCTGGGCTAGGTTTTGAGTCCTAAATTGAAGGTTTTTTCATAAGTTCCAAAATTAGGTTTTCTTCTGCTTTTTTCTTTATAAATCCCAACATGTGTGAAATATTTGTAACTAGGATAAAGTGGATTTGGATACAATCTAATTGGTGAAAGTGTTGTTTATGAATCTATATTAAGGTATGTGAACCCTATTTATGCATGTGGAACTTATTATGTGAACACCTATGGTGAATGTGAAATCTATGTCGAATGTACATGTGCAATTACACCTATTCCTTCAGTTGGGATTTTATCCAACCCTAAATTCCTAATGAGGCATGTGCTAGCCTTGGAATCTTTCTATTGCCTTTCCTTGGCTCTTTTATTTGATTTGAATCTCTATTGCCGTTGTTGGCTCATTTATTTGGATTACTTCTTAGATTGTGAAACCCCATTTTCTATGATGCAATATTATTTATATTTTCACTACTTCTAAGTGAATTATTTAGCATGATGTATTATTGGCCAAATAACAATGTAGTGTACATGAGTACAAACCACCCATAGAGGGCATGTGTAATTTTGCCCTAGGGGAATGTGACCACTCTCCCCCAAGGAATGTGGCCACTCTCCTCATATTATATACATTTGTAGGTGTTTGGGAATGTGACCACTCTCCCTCACCTATTGGTTGAGGTCTGGTAGGTGCCTCACCCTGCATTTGTTTATTTTATGTCATAATATCATTCATGCTATACTGATTATTATTGTTGTTGAACTATGGCAAAATTCTTATTTCTTATTTGATTACTTGCCTCATACTTTTGACTCTCTTAGTATAGTGAATCTATTATTATGCAATGTTGTAGTTTATATTTGTCCTTATTTCTCTTGCTTGACACATACTTTTCTCTCCTCTTGCTGGGTGATCCCAACCACCCAGGTATAGGATCAGAGTGCACATCAGAAGCATGGTGAACCAACCTAAGGCTAAGAGAAAGGAGTTCAACCTTCTAGCATGGACTTAACTATATACTATGTTGTTTTGTTGGAGACATGTTGATGTAGTTTTAGTCTTCCTCTACCTAGATCCTTTGTATGTATAAAGATTGTACACCCTTATTGGAAAATTTGTAATGTACTCTTTATACAATTGAATATAGTCAAATTTAACTTCCGCTGCTATCCAAACTGGATTTTGTTTACCATGGTTATTAGTAGAGAGGTGGATTGATTTCTCTTCTTTACAGTAGTCTTGTAGTCATATTTTGCCCCATCCATTCTCATCCAATGTTTTCTAGAAAAATTAGGATCATTGTTAATTCAATATGGCATAGAGTTGCATGATAGGAAAGTTTATTTATTCTAGTGTTTCATTAGAGTAGAAAAGAATATAGTTTTATAGTTTGTATTTTAGAATTTCATTAATCCTCACTCTTTGATTGTATGTTTGCATTGCATACATGACATAGGGTGTAAGCACTGACTATTAACCAACAAACTAATCTCAATGGGACAACGTTACTCACTTTTCCATATCCTATTCAATTGAGGCCTTAGCACAAAGAAATTTTTTTATGGAATTCTTGATTATAAAAACAAATTCAAAGTGAAAAATTATATATAAAAGAAAATGAGGACAGTTGTGATAATGAAATTTATACTTCCCCCTCAAATCATATAAACAAGTGTGATTCTAGTTATCAATAAATACTTTCCACCAACACTCTTTAGATAGGATGAGACATCCATTACATGCATTCCATTACAAATGCAATGTATGAATTTGGTTGCATGTATATATCGCATATGGGCATCATGATCCATTGGATAAAAGATTTTAACTGGTCTATAAATTTAATTCTAACTCATATTCTATCTACCCATTACCATTTTGGTGAAATACCACCATGATAGGCCTCACTTTTTATCATTGGGAGGTTTATTTTATTATATATTTTCATCATATTAAGGGAAATGTAGTATAGGGAGATACTATGATGCACTCAGTGTGATTCATTGTGACCATGACATTTAATTTTATAAAATAAACTTATGATATTTATAAGTTATATTATCAAAATCATAATGGTATTTGTGAGTGATCATTTTTTTAGTGGCTACATGTTCAGTGGTTGGGTGGACGGTTTTGAACTATTACATGGAGAATTGATTATGAATGTCATTTATAGAGGAATATGTCTTCTTACTAACTGATTCTAACAAATCTAAGAGAGTCGTTGTTTGAGTACGAGCAACAATTTAAGCTTGAGGGAGTTCGATACACACATAATTACTCTAGTTTCTCAATACATTTTTAGTCAAATCCTACTGACTATTTGCTTATTACTTTATACTATTTGAGTCAATTCATTTATAACAAAGAATGAATCATTTCTATATCTATTTCAAAATTTTGGTGTTAATTTTGAAATTATTATATTGTACATATTTATGTTATTGAAGATGTGCATTTGATTGCATGCTTAGTAGGAAATACAACAATCATGTGATGCATATACAATAGGGTTGATACCATCAACCTAGAGTGTAAATCGAGTAGTAGCATCATCATTCTTGTCGAAGCATTAACACAAGGTCGATGTCATCGACCTGGATCCTAAATAGAATACTAGTATCATCATTCTTGTCGATGGGTTGATAGCCATGTTGATGGAATCAATAAGGGAAGTTGATTCATTGACAACCTAGTTGATGCTATTTACAGAAGGAACATACATATGGATTCTTTCCTATGGATGCATCAATGCTTCACAACCAATTTGTAGATTATCGGGAGCTTGCATTTGATGACTAAGATCTATTATAAAAAATATATCAACTAATACCTAAATATGTGGGAAGAGCCAGCTATCTCATTTCAAACGTTTACAGATGGGTAGAAATCAACGTAGAGTAGAGGAGAGTGTTTCTTCAGTCTAAGGTGGAAGCTGAAGGTGGATTCAATCAAGCTGAAGGTGGACTATTTTCTACTGATGCGAGATTAATTGTGGCTATGTTGGCATTCGTGTATGTTAGCTCATGTGTATATTCATCATTACATGCTTGTCTTAAAACAAGAAAGAGATTATGAGACTAAACAATATAGCCATGTAAAAGAATCAAATTGAGGACATCATACCATATCATAATTTGATGTCTTAGAGAAAATGATTTTAAAAGACAAGATTAGACTATCCATGTGAACAAAGGACACATCTTTTTTTATCTAATTATTAAACAATTAGGCATGATTAGGTAGGAGTAGTACTAGAATAAGTGACATAGTGGGATGTTTTCCTCGGAAGAATGCGAGTAGGAGAAAATCATATAGTTGAGGCAATCTAGGGTTTGAGTTCATTGGGGTGTCGTTGTGAGGATTTCTTCAAAACATCCTTATGTATGGTAGTATTCTCGTTATGCAAGTCGATATTGTTGATAATGTCAACTGTTGGTTATATGAACAATACTGTGGGGCGGAACCAGAAATGTACAATGGGGAGAATGAGTTTATAAACAAGACTAAAATATAAAATTGCGTGCACCATGATTGAAATGTACCCCACCTACATAACCAAACAAGCAAAGTATCACTCCAGCTAGCCTTTTTTTTCTAACATACTGCAAACAGTATCTATATATAAGCATTTTTGGTATATTTAATTTTATAAGTATACTTGGATACGCCCCTGACAATAACCATACTGGGGAACTGCCACTTGATGCGCGCAACTTATGATAGTAACGCGGCCACTGCTTGCGTGGTGCAAAGCGCATCGTGAGATGTTGTTGTTTAAAGAGATGAAACATGTGCAGTGGAAATCCACATGGTGGGACAATAAAGCAAGCCGGAAAAATTAAAGAAGAGAGATCGTCAAGGAGGTAGGGAAGAAGGCCTACCTCTGATTCCCAGCAACACAAAATGATAAAAAGAAAACTAGGCTTACGGAGACGCGTCTTCAATGCAGGGTAAACATGGAGAACTGCCATCTCTTAGCAAGAAGACGGAACAGAAAAATCTAGAGCGAGAATGAGCCAACGGTAAAGTATAGTTATTATTTTAAATAAGCCTATAAACGGATCAAATTCAAAACCAACAGTTCAACACCCAAATCCAAAAGCAAATTGGACAGGAAAAACTCATTTCTATAGCTTATCCAATATGGACGTGTATCACGTAATGACATAGGAGTCTAATCTAACCGATACTATCTTTCGGATAAATCTCAGTTTAATCTAAAAATTATTCATTTATAATCAACAAATACATTATATATTAAAATATTGATTTTAAATAAAAAAATATTTTATTAAATATTTATATATATAACATTTTTATATTTGTGTGTATATTTGTCAAATTTAATAATTTTTTCAAAGCACATACAAAGATATCCAATATCTGTCAAAGATGTGGCATCCAAGTTGGTAAAGTTGAGGTTGTATGATTGAGAGGTTGAAGGTTCTAATTCTGGTGATGGGATGAATAAATCACTATTTAAAAAAAAAAAGATATCCAATATCTAATATGATATTTTCAGATCTGAAATCTGGCATCTGAAATCTTGTAAGAATCCATAAATATCAGATTTTTATAAATCCGGAACGCAATTTAGTTGGAATTCTAGATATATATATGCACAAGCCAATTATTAGGGCCAGTAGAGCTGGTTGGAGAAAGGGTACTGAATATGAAGTGTCTGGAGGTGTTTGACCTCACTGTAGGTTATACATCTACGTCACCGCCATTGACTATGTAAGAACTTATGTGAACAAAATCCGGACCAGAGAACTATTATCTATCTGCTATGCCATCTGTTATGTGAACAAAATCCAAACCAGAGAATTATTATCTATCTGCTATGTCATCTGTTATGTAAACAAAATCCGAACCAGAGAACTATTATCTATCTGCTATGCCATCTGTTATCTGAACAAAATCCAGACCCTACATTTTGATGGACAGGGACACGTGTAGATGGATAAGACAAGGAGTAGCCTATTTCTCACAAAAAGAGGAACAGGAAATCCTAACTCCTATACCCATTCTCCACTGCATGCTGAGGGGAAACGACCTGCAGAGCAATAAATCATCTCCCCATCCGTTTCCGGTACGCACCTCCAGAAATCCACGTAATATGACTCTGGCGAGCGGGTTGGTGTCGCCGCTGGTGGACAGGATCCTGCGGCTGATCGAGGATGAAGTGACCTTTCTGTTTTGCTTCAAGGCCAAGCTCAGGAGCCTCCAAAGCAAGATGAAGAACGTGGAGGATGCCGTCCGTCAATCTGAGAGACTGGCGGATCTTGGAGACAAGGGAACCCGCGAACACCTTGACAACCTCATCGACATCATATACGACACCGATGACCTCACAGAGGACTACCGTCTTCACCTACTCCAAAGTAATTGTTCCATCCGCGTTCTCCACTACAAATTCAAGGTTTGGTGTCGCATGGGAAGAAGAGTTAATGCCATAGCCAAGCATTTGGATGAAATATGCAGCAGCAGGGCCAGTCTGCTCCAGGCGTCAGGAACTTCGTCCGTGGTGACGCCAAGGGCTGAACTGACCAGAGGTCAATCTTACAGAATCGGCACGTCCTCAGTTGTGGTGGCGGAGGATATTGTTGGACTGGAGATGGAAGTAATTGACGTCGTGGCGTTGTTGTCTAGACATGATCTAAAGAATGACACGGCTACTCATCCGGCTGTTTTCACGATAACTGGTATGGCCGGAGTAGGGAAGACGACCCTGGCTCAGATGGTTTATAACGACAGTCAGATTATATCCGATTTTGACAAGACGATGTGGGTGTGCGTATCAAGGACGTACCAGCCGCTCAAACTGTTGAAGCTAGTCCTCCGCCAGGCGTGTGGAAGTTGTGGAGAGGCTGAAGAGAAGTCGGAACTCGACCCCATGATCCAAGCCGCATTGGCAGACAAGAAAATCTTCCTGGTGCTCGACAACGTCTGGGACTCACAGGTATGGAACAGATTGCTCCGCGGCCCACTGCATGGCGTCAGCAGCGACAGCAGGATCCTGGTGACCACACAGAAGCAGGAAGTCGCCAATGCCGTCAACGCTGTCAAAACCCATGTTAAGAAACACTTGTCACACGAAAACGCTTGGTCGATGCTCAAGGGGATTATAGTCCCGTCCAAAGCAGCAGATGAAAAACTGGAAGACGGATTGGAAAGCATTGGGCGAAAGATCGCGAATCAGTGTGGCGGTTTACCACTAGCAATCAAGGCTGTTGGCGGGATCCTAAAATTAAAGCCGAGAAGCACCACCGAGTGGAACAACGTCCTCGAAAACCAGACCCAGCTGCTGAACTTTCAGGACAACTTCGACAGGTCATTGTATGTATGCTATGACGATCTTCCCCCGCCACTGAAGCGGTGCTTTCTATACTGTTCCTTGTTCCCTAAGGGCTTCAAGATTTTCCAATGGGATCTCCTCCGGATGTGGATAGCTGAAGGTTTTATTGTGGGTAATGATATATTCGAAATGGAGAAAAAAGCTGAGGAATACTACTGGGAGTTGACGAACAGGTTTCTTCTTCAACCCCAGCCGCAGTACCACGGTCGGAAGGTGTGTAAGATTCATGATCTTCTACATTCATTAGCCGTATCCTTATCTGGAAATTTGCAGTTAGGAATGGACGATGACCAAATAGAAAATATTAAAGACGACACTTTAGTCAGAAATTTGTCTTTGATATACAGAGCCCATGGGATTTCCGAGCAAGAAAACAGAGTATTGGAGATTGTCATGAAAAAGGGGCATTTAAGGACTTTAGTATTGTTCGGTAGCAAGGTAACTGACGCCTTATTAGAGAGCATTTGCCGCAAACTGAAGTACTTGAGAATCTTAGATCTATATCAAACAGGGATTACAAAGCTGCCAGATTCAGTAGATAATCTAGTTCACCTAAAGCTGTTGACCTTGTCTTCTAACCCGATCGTGCAATTGCCGAATTCCATTTCCCACTTGCACAATCTGCAGACTCTAAATCTAGAGAACTGCAGGAAAATGACGATGCTTTCAGACCGTGTAACGAAGCTGTCAAATCTCAGCTACTTGTCTGTGAAGGATACTCCATTAAAGTACATGCCACAGGGCCTAAGGAACCTAACAAACCTTGCCACTCTGGATGGATTTGCTGTACGCATGCATAATGAAAAACAGGACATCGGATGCAAAATGGAGGAGTTGCAAAGTCTTTCAAATCTACGATTTCTTCGCATATATAACTTGGAGAGGCTGTCATCTTCAGATGAAGCCGAGGGTGCTAACTTACGAGGAAAGAAAAACCTAAGAAGCTTGAGGTTGTGGTGTGTTGTACCTAGTTCCTTCTCTACTGACGACGACGTCAAAAACATGGAAGAAGTGTTCAAAAAGCTCCGTCCACCTCCTAGCTTAGAAGAGTTGGCCATCAGTGGTTTTAATGGAAAAGCTTTTCCTGACTGGATGACAGGTAATATCCTCCCCAATCTATCATGGTTGCGACTGCTAGATTGTCCATCATGCGTTACATTGCCACCACTAGGAGAGCTGCCCCAACTAAGAGTACTCTCCTTGAACTACATGTCTGCGATGGTGAAGATAGATCCTCAACTGTTTCGTGGCAAGGATAAGTTTCCCCATTTGGAGGTGCTTTCGTTCAAAAGAATGTTAAGTTGGGAAGAGTGGGGTGATTGGGAGGAAGGTGACAGCGCCTTTACTCGTTTGAAAAGGCTAGTGCTTAAGGACTGCCCCAAATTAATTGCGCTACCTCAGGGCCTCCAGTTTTGTGAATTGTTGACAGAGTTACAGATAAAGCGAGCTGCTAACCTGAAATGCATTGAAGGTTTGCCTTCAGTTCATGATATGAAATTGGAAGGACTACTTGGATTGGTATGCATCTCCAACCTTCCTGCTCTTGAGTCACTAAAAATATCCAAGTGTTCTATACCCAAGGAAGTGGTTGGCACGGACAACCTTAGATACCTAGACCATGACCATGTTCAGACTGAGGAAAAACCATCATGGTTAAGTAAAATGGAATCCACTCCAGGAATTTGTGTTGTTCCGAGAAAGACTGCAAATAATTATAGAGGCGATGTCGAGGTAAGAGCTCGACACCACTCGCGGGTTGTCTCAAGGGCAATCTCGTTGGATTCTGACGATTCTGACTTTGATGACTATTGATTCCTCGGTGATAAAAGCTTAGTATCTTCTCATACAATACTTCTTACTGGAGTTACTGTTACAGAAATAAATCGTGGATGGTTCTGTTTCCTTTTTCTTTTTATATCGTTTCCTTGTATCATCTTCCGAACATGATATTGAAACTAGATCCACTGATGGGGGTTTTAAAGGTAAAGCTTAAAGATGTTAATACCATAGTTGCTATCATCAAAAGTGGGCTATTCTGTTTCCTTTTTTTTTTTTGTTTATTGTTTCTTTGTATCATCTTCCGAACATTATATTGAAACTAGATCCACTGATGTGGGTTTTAAAGGTCAATAAATTTTATTGAAAGCTTAAAGATGTTAGTACCGTAGTTGCTATCATCAAAAGTGGGCTAGTCTAATCTTTTGACATCATTATGCACATCAGAACAGACTTCACTTTCTTTCCATTATAATGTGCCATGAAATTTTTGTAATGTTGCCTTCCTATGTGAGAAGCCACTTTCATTTTAATTTGAATGGTTTGAATTCTTGTAATGGAAAATCATTACTTTCCCTAGTTAAGATTTGTTAAAGAAACAATAAGCTAACGTAAGACTAACCAAGTATCCATGTATGCATGACTAGTAAAGTATATCTCTATTGACCATTTCAAAGAATTGAAAATAATAGAAAGACGTCAGCAAGGAACAAAGGTAAGCCCATCAACCCTATTTTTATCTTTTTAAGAGATGTCCAAGAATTTGTCATTTTTGCTTGTTGATTTGTCTTAAGTTTCTTGTACATAAAATAACGTTTCTTTTAGATGCAAACAGACTTAAAAAAATATCGATATATAAATCCAGTTTATAGCTTGCTACGAGTTGTTTTGTCTATTTCATACGTCATAAGATCCATTGTTGCTAGACAATATTGAGCTCGTTGATAAAAATAATCCTGTATTGTGCAAGTTTTCACAACGCTAACACAACTTTTATCAAAGAGAAATTAAAGATAGTATGCTCTTCGGCTTCTTGTTTGTAGCATAATGGTATTAATGGTGTTATTCAGGGGTGACTGTAAACCCTTGTTTCTCATCTTTTTATTTTATCTTTTCTCGCATTTTTCCCTTTTCCGCCTTCTTCTCTCTCACTCCAAATCATCCCGCTTTTTAATTTATTCTAGCCTAACAACCTATCATTATGATCTTGTTATTGGCAAACATGCCAAGTTCTTGCCAATCACTTGCAGCTACTTGGCAGTAAACCCCCAGCACGCTCTGGGATCGTTGCTTGGAGAAAGGGCGAGATCATTGTCCCTCCCTAGGTTCAGCCCTAGTAATGAGGGACCAGAAACAAAGTGGCAATGTAGCAGCCCCAACCGCGAGACTTCCATAAACCTGGAGATTAGAGTTTCACGCTGTGACATCTCAACAACTAAAGTTTTTGCTTTTTTGTGAAATCACAACATTAGTTTTAGAGGACAAGCAGATGTAATTTGACTACTAATATGTTATACAATTCAGGTGTAGTATCTATTCAAATAAACTAATTAGATATTTTTTATTGAAATAGAACATGTTTTTTCGGAGTAATATAGAACTTATGCAGCGTTTGGTAACGCGATTGTCGGTAGAGTTTGTCGATCGCTCCAGACAAAAAATACAATACAAAATAAGAGCGGTGGGCAACTATGTGTTTGGCAATGCTATTGGTAGCGGTTGACCCGCTGTCTGTAGTTGTCCATCGCTGCCCGAGCAATCGCCACCACTTTGCCAAACGAAGTATAAGTATTGGATGTATAAGTATTACTACAAGTTCAGTTTATTACGACAGTTATTATATGAATGAATGAGAGACGACTTCTAACTATTAAAACTATTCCTTTTAGTTTAGCCCAAAATAATTATGTATATATATTTATTAAATATTTTCTAAATGGATGCATCTATTCGGTTGGACAAGTTTCCATAACTGATGTGTCTCTCCATGATGGAAAGAGACAATATATTTATTATATATGGATTTGGTCCTCTTTCTAGGAAATCTATCGGTAACCAGCATCCATCGGTTGGGGATTCCACAGGACAGAGAAACTACTCCTTGTTATCGTTCGCTTCCGTTAGGAGTACGCTCGCTTCCCCATCTCCTTTGTTCGGACTTCTGGGCTTCCTTTGCTGTCTTGTCTCGAAGTGTTGTTGTCAATTTGATCCTCACTATTGGCGAACATTGTTGTTTTTGGTGTTTAGGGAAGGATCGAGGCCATAGATCATGGAGACTTTGTAGTCGTTCAATACGTATTTTCTAAGATTGGTATCAGAGCGATCGTTCTCTGGATAGTCGCTCAGTGATTATTATCGACGTATGTTGTGTATTGTCAGGTCTTTATTAAGTTTTCTGAAAGACTGGATGTTTGCGGTCTGGAAAAGTATCGCCCATCATGCTTCCACATCTAGGTAAAGGCGGAGACGCTTATTTCTAAGTATGTTTCTTATTGTGCCATTCCCGAAGCGATTCCACAGATGCCATTTTTTTATGAATACATATGTAGTATGCACAATGAGGGATTTTCGAGCAAATTTGATTGGTATACGCTCTGAAACTGTGCTCTTTCTATTGGCTATTGTATTTGTTCATAACTTGGCAACTGGAACGTCTAATAATTGCCCTGATGACGACATACTTGTCAGATGTTGCTTCCTTTTGAAGTCACTGTATGCGATTCAGATGGATGAATCACTATGACTCTTACTTTTCTTTATATTGATTCATTCGAGTCAAAGTTCAGATATATTATTCTGAATGCACACATTTAGAACATATCATTGAATATCATTGAATTGAATAGGTAATTTTATTCAATAGGATTGGCAAATCACCAACCCTTGAGCTAAAATGCTCCAAAGTACAAGATCATTTTATAAGGAAAAAAACTATCCTGCCTAAGCGGCCCATAGGCCCTGACCCACTAACAGGTCCTAAAGAGATCCTGACTTTGTTTTTGGTTCTTCCGTCCCCACTAGGTGGGTTTAGAAATCACCAAAAATTTCGGCCAAGTCTCGACCAGACAAGGTGGTCCTACTACAACCACTAGCAACAATTTTAGTTGTCCGTCCCCACTATATGGGTTTGTACACACCAAAATTGGCTAAGTGCTGGAATGCTCGTCCAAAGCCTGGGGCGGGACATCCCTTCTCCCGGCAATAAGGCACCGGCCCATCTGAACTCTAAGTGAGATCCAGCCTACTGACTTCATGGGTCTTAGTCCCTCTTGACCTAAGTCACTTGGGGCCTTGGCTTAGAAAGTTAGCAATTCCTACCCAAAGAAAAAAGAGAAAGTCAGGCCACGCAGGGCCAAAAATCTCTAAGTATAGAAAAAGCAGTGGCCCATATAGGGCCTTGCATCTTTAGTGCACGTCCCAAGCTCTTCTTGTCTCTTCAGGAAGCATGTTGGAGAAGTCTGTATTAGCAAACAAGACCCCTCGGATAGCGTTGCGGGACACATCTTTTAAGTCAGATAGTGTTTGCCTCTATCCGCCATGTTTCCTACTGTTGTGTTCTTTCCAGATGAAGTATGTAACAACACTCATCGCCAAGATGGTGAGTTGTATTCTGGCTTCATTCTTCTTTGATTGGAATTGATCTCGATCCATGAACGGGCTGTAAGTGTCTGCCTGATGGCCACACTTAGCTGTGATCTTGTCCCATAAGGCCTTAGAGAAACAACACTTGAAAAAGAAATGTTCCCCACTTTCATCATCCATGTTGTAAAGGCAGCATTTGGCGTCACAATTTGGCGCCCATTTCATGACTCTGTCCGCTGTTTGCAATGCCCTTTGTGCTGCCTTATAGACAGTAGTGGCCCATCTTGGCATGTTATACTTGTTCCATAGAGATTCTCCCATAGGGCACCTCGGCCCCTTTATCCTGACCATTTCCCAAGGAGTGGGCACTTCATCCTTGAGTGCATGATCTCCTGATTCAGTGCAATCGAAAAGATCATCGTAGTTGCAGAACTCTTCGACCATTCTTTTCCACGTACAGGAGAACCCTTGTCTATGGTTTCTCGTGTCTTCCAAAGTGTTGTCGTAATGGAGACACATCCATTTGGACCAGATGGATTCTTTCTTGGTGTAGAACTTGATGACTCGTTTGATGTTTGCCCACCTGTTAACTTTGTGGAAGTTTTTAAGGTTTAGTCCACCCTCCTCAAAGGGACGATCCATGCGTTCCCAAAACATTGTGTGGGTAGTTCCACCCCAAAGGAATTGTGAGGCAATTCTTTGCAACCTATCAATGACAGCTGGGGGTACGTAGCCTTGCATCACCCAAAAGTTGAGTAGGCCCAAGATGTTGGACCTCACTAAGACCAACCTGCCTGTAAAGGAAGTTCTGTTGGTCAGCCATTGCTCGATCATTTTTCACAGAAGGTCCATGTAAGCTCTGTATTGTTGTGTTGTGATAGTGCCTGCCATCAACGAGAACCCCAGATACGTGCAAGGCAGCTGATGTATCGACATTCCCAGAATGCTCTCAAACATAGCTTTGTGTTGGCCCACTGCCTTAGAGAGAAAGACTGATGATTTGGCCGGATTTGCATGTAGGCCCGAGCACTCCCCAAAGAGGATAAGAGTATCTTTCACCTCCTTAAGGTTATGCGGTGTGCCATCCAGAAACATCATAACATCATCCGCAAAGATCAGGTGCGACATCACCGGTGTGCCTCTGACTTTGAAAGGGACCAGATGTCCCGATCTCTCTTTATCACTTAGCATTAGTGATAGTTGTTCCATTACTAAGGTGAATAGCAACGGTGATAGTGGGTCGCCCTGCCTCAAGCCTCAGTTGCTTGAGAAATGTCTGAAAGGTAATCCGTTCACTAGCATAGAAAAGGAGCTAGAGCGAACGCATTCCTTGATCCATCAGATCCACTTCTCGTCAAACTCAAACTTAAGCATAATTTCCCACAAAGAATCCCAAGAGACATGATCATATGCCTTAGTAATGTCGAGCTTGATGCAGACTTTAGGCCTAGCACGTTTGATGTTGAAACCATATAGGAACTCGCCTGCCAGCTGTGCACAATCCATAATGTCCCTGCCTAAGATGAATGCCCCTTGATTAGGGGACACAATGGTTGGAAGCACCATCTTTAGTCTCTTAGCCAGCAATTTGCTCCAAATCTTGTAAAGGACTCCACAACAAGCGATTGAGCGGAAGTCCCTCATCGTTGCGGTGTTACTCGATTTGGGAATTAGGGAAAGGAATGCATGATTGCATTGCCTTACCATGCTGCCACCTTTGTAGATCCATCGAATCGCCACACATATGTCAGGTGCAATGATTGGCCAAGCATGCCAAAACCACTTGGCATTGAAACCATCAGGTCGAGGCGCCTTGTCCAATCCTATGGACCAAAGAGCATCACAGATCTCAACATCAATGATAGGGCCATAAAGATCTCTGTTCTGTTTCACCGTTACCTTCCTCTATAGTTGCACCATGAAGGGGGTCCGACGTTTGTCTTTAGCATTATACAAATCGGTAAAAAAAGAAACAGCCTCGGCCTACAATTGGGCGTGAGCGTGTATCTTTTCACCGTCGTCTGTGATGAGTTTGCGAATTGAGTCTCTGGCCACTTTGCATTTAATAGCACCTTGGTAGAAACTTGTATTCCGCTTGACATCCTTCACCCATGCCACTCTACTTCTTTGATAGTAGAGGCACTCCTCTTCCTTAGAGAGGGCGTCGAGCCTTTCCAGAGCTAAATTCTAATATCGCATAGTTTCAGTCCTAGGACACCATTCTATTTATTATAGGTCATTTTATCCCAGTCCACAATAGAAAGAGGGTCAATTTTGTGGTTCCCCCCAGTGAATCTTTTTATTGTGCCATCAATTCTATCACATAAATGTAGAGGAAGAACCTAAGTTTGCATGATGTACCTGGGGATCTCCTGCAACATCACTGTGGTGAGATAAAGTCTACCTATAAGAGACAAGCTTTTGGTTGACTAGGCCAATATTCTCCCATTCACCTTATCTAGGATCTCATTGTAGGTAAGCTTATTGACTCGATTATGAATGATTGGGACACCTAGGTATTTCCCCAAGTATGTGGTGCATTGATAACCACTTAATCTGCCGATATGCCTCTTCAGTTCCCAGTCCACACTCCTGGAGAAAAAGATCCTCATCTTGATGATTGAAATAGATTGCCCAGAAGCCCTCTCAAAGGATTGGAATCACTCCATAATAGACTTCATTTGTGCCATCCTAGCATTCTTTTTATGTCCCTATTCAGATGTTATTGTTGAAGAAAAATAAATGAAAATAATACACACGACTAGAATGTGTGTTAACTAATGACAAGGTCTCATTAGTCATGATATTGGATATCAAGTCAAACACATAGGTATTTGTTAGATAATAGACAGACCCACCTTGAGATTTATACATAGAAACCATGAAATATAGTCTGAATCAACTCTCAAAGTGATACTAGTGATTGTGGTTCATATACATGAAGTTGCTACACTCATCACATGTCATTTTATGACGTTTGAAACCATTCAATGTGACCTTTGAATAAGTGTTTCTATAAAGGTGGTTCTGGAGTAGTTGTGACACATAGGAATTGACTATGAGTGATGTAGATGTGATTTGTACCTCCTACTAGAGTTTATATCTTGGATACTTGATAAGAGAGACTGAGAAACTCAGTGCCATGCTCATGTGAGTCAATATATGATATGTGAGCTCACATGCATCTAAATAGTCTGCTCTAGTTTAAGAAACATAGATTGAGTATTAAGTAGATCATGTTTCCATGCCTCACATTCAATCTGGATATCAAAGACAAAGGAACTATAGAATCATGGTAACAACGATCATAAATGTAGGTTGAATTTGTTCTCCAACTTTCCAATTACTTGGGTAGCAATGATGTGTTGCTAGATGTAGCTCTTTTCTTATGTAACTGCCAATATAATTTGGGACTTGTAGGGTCACACGCATAGGATGCACTTGAATAGGAGCTTACTCATGGATAAGATTTAATTTGTATATTATATGTGTTTAAGTAATCAACTTAAACAACATTGGTTTTCAATCAACCGATTGGAGTGTCCATTCAATCGAATGGTGTGCCAGTCGATCGATTGGAGTGTCTAGCCAACCTAGTGGACTACTTTTGACATTGGACGATGGAACCAACCAGTCAAATGGTTGGAGTGTCCAACCAACATACTAAACAATGGTCCCAACAGATGGCTAAAATACTTAGTCGATTGGTTGGAATGTCCATTCAACCAACTACATGTAAAATGATCAGCTGGATTGGGTAAAATAATGAATGATACACAATGATGTCAATTATTTATTGTATTTAAAGCCACTAATTGTGCTACTGAACACAAGCCAATCGACTAGCTGGATAGTCCATTTGACTAACTAGTTACACCAGTTGATTAACCAGATGGTCTAGTCAACCGAATGGTCGCACACAATAGTCGTCTAACCATTATATTTGACCTTTGGTATCCCCTGGGTTTTGAAAACCCTATCCCATCCACTCCTATTTAAGAAGGGGTGTCCAAGGCTCAAGACATAAAATAGAGGCAAAGTTGAGAGAGGAAGTCAAGAGACTATTTCAAGACTCCTCATGTCATAGTTTTGGTACTATTGAGATAGAGCCTTGCCATCTTAGCCAAAAGGGAGAGATAGTGAAGGGGAAAGGATGTTGGCACTAGAATGTTAGAGAACAGAAAGACAACTCCCTTGTCTTATTTTGGAAGTGCTCGTGGAGTTTACAGTTGTTCATGCAGGCTACGTAGAGGCATGGAAGCTAGCATTGCCATGTTAGGAGGACGTTGAAAATCACCATCTGCGAGTGCTACCTAGGAGGATGCCAATGGTTTCCATCTATGTGCTTCTTGAGAAGGAAGCAAATCCCCCTGCAATGATAGTCACTTGACTTTCTCCAAGACAAGTTATATTTTGCACCCTCTTTCCTAATATATCATGTCGATAAAATCTACTAGTTAGGGAATATGGACAAAAAAATTTCATTCTTGTTGCCTACTGTGTGTCCATATCTTCCACCAACCTTGCACATATGAAGCAACTGTATAGTTGTAAAGTAATAAAAACAAGCCCTAAGATTGCGAACCCTAAGGAGTTGGACTACTAGACCTTGTTACCAAATAAAATTAATCATCTAGTCCAAAAAAAAGTTTAAATTTGAAATATCTTTAAATAAATTATCAAAAGTAAGTGATTCACTAAGAGTTACTAAATATCAAGGCAATATGTTCTCTATAATTCTAGATTTGCTATTAAAATCCACTATTACAGATTGACTAAATTGATCATATATAGTTACTATATAAATTAGTAGGCTTGACATGAAAGCAATAAGCCCTTCTACATTATAAATCCACATATAATAGTGATGAATCCTACTTCAATGTTATACAAACACTACAAAATCCATTAAGTTCAACTTATACAATGACAAAAGCCTTACACACATAAAGAGACTTCCATGCTCTTATATGTGTTTGTTCATGGAGGAAAATGATGAAATGAGTGTATTCATACAATCAACATTATCTAAAACATTGGATAATGTAGCTAATCATATATTCTACAAATAAAGTTTCCTTCCATCAAACTAAAAGAAACCACAATATATAATTCAATACCAACCCAATTACATTAGTTCCACATGGGTCTGCTCTCACATTCTAAAGAAAGGAATTTAGATGCTCATGATAACAAGTTGCTCCATAAAATTAATGCAAAACAAAATGAATTCCATGGTAGAAATATCAAAATAAAGATAAATCCAAGTGTAGAACATAATGTTCCAGGACAATAAAATCTCTAGTTGACTTTTGTTAATCATACACCTCTCTTGTTGCTATTCTGATTCTAGTCAAACTTTCTCCTCTTCCTTCCTTATGTTTTATTCATCTTTTTGAATGCTGGAATGGGATACTTGGATCTCCTGATATGTTTTGGTCTTAAGTGAACTAATTTTTTATAATAGATCTTGGTCTGATGAAAAAGCAAACTAGTTTTGATGGGTCATTATGTTGATGCATTAATAAAATTGAAGTGTTGGAATGTTCCATTAGTAAATGCCTTTGACTTGGTTGTTGATGCATCAAATTTCCTTATCAATGGCTTCAACCTATCTGTCAATGCATCAGTAGGAGTATTTCTTCCAATAGTTGATATAGGATTTAGGTCGATGGCATCGACTCTAGTGTCGATGGCATCAACTCTAGTGTTGGTGGATTGACTTGATTTCTTTATTTTCTAAAAAATCTATAGTCAAATGCACTACTATCGATACCATAAATATATAAAATATACTAATTGCATTTTTGGACTCAAACTTTTTGAAATTGATGCAAATATGGTAAATTATATGTTACAAAGAAATTGTCTAAAATATTATATAGTGATAAGCATGTGTTCAAAGAAATTGCACTGAAAACATATTGCGAAAGTAGAGTGATTATGTTTTCATCACAGTCCCTAAGATCATTTCTCATTCTTGAGCAATGACTCTCTTGGATTTGGTTGGATTACTCAGCAATAAGAAACATTTTAATAAAAATAAAAGTCATAATCAATTCTCCACCTAATGGTCGCAAGGCAGTCCACCCAGCCACTAAAAATGCATGAATACAAATGTCATATGTATACATCACCTTCTCTCTATCTAGGAGAGATGCTCCACCTTCTCTCTACATTCGACACTCACTCAAATGTTCTCTCCCCTCTGTGGAAAAGTACTCACTATACCTAGATAAATTATGCTTTTCCCCACACAGAGTGAGCATTCAAGCTACCTACCTACCACACCTGCTACTCTTCACTCTAATGAGCCTTTTAGGGATCCCAATCACCTTATTGGTAGAGGCAAGTTTGTTAGGAAGAAAAGGGAAATCATAAACATTGTGCATGAAAAACTTGAGGAGCATGTGTTAGGGAGAAACTCTGCTAGGGTTCCCACATAACTACACAGGAAAAGATAAAGGTCGCATCTTTAGACCCTCTTATTGGTGTTCCCTACGTGTGTCTCCTTCTAAGAGTGTGGATTCTCTAAAGAACCTCTTAATGATGAACTTGATGACTATCAACACAACGAACCACCATGTTGCTCACCACAAGTGCCCCCGAGTGACCAGGGTGGGAGTTCATAGGGCACCAAGATGGTTCACAACAAGGTGACTGGTGGTAACATCAAGAATATCAAGAATTGGGTGGAAGCCACCTTCATAACCAACCATGACAATTCATAACTCCTTTAGCTCACTTGTTTGCACCTCTTTAGCAAGCCTCGAGTCCTAGATGGTGATCCAATTTCTATCACATCAAGGGATTGTAGATCTCATCCAAGGCATAAGGGAGAGAACAACCATATTCTACATAATTTATTGTGTCCTACACAAATTTCTCATCAATGTTGGGATCTCTTGTATGTGGAAACCCAAAGGTCACCTAAAGTTCTTGTGGAAAGTGAATGGTTTCTACAATGTATCCTTCCTACTCAAGAGTGACTTCAAGTCTATAATGAGTGCTATACCTTGGTTCTTAGAGGGGAAGCTTGTTCTTCTTAAGGAATGTCTACCCACACTTTAATTTGGATGAGACCACCTTTTAATAACACCCTATTGAATCTTATTTCCAACTCTCATTCATCTTTCCTCTAGAAAAATGTTGGATAGAGTTGTGAGTTGTGTGGGATGGCTATCCATGACTGGGCAGCCCAAGGATCCTAGAAAATAGTACTACCTTGTGTTGCACTCTTGTTGAGTTGCATGTCTCATTTGATTGTCTGGTCAATGTTTTAGTACAGTTCCCTAATGTCGAGCCTAAGAGATTCTTAGTCATCTGCAACTATGTGCCTCTCTCGTATACTCACTGCATCATTTTTTCCATGATCGCTCATGTTGCCCTTTTGTATAGGGTGATATCCATGCCTAGGAAGTGAAAGACCGTCAAAAGAAATTTAGACCACAAAAAGTGCCAGTTGAACTACAAACATATTGGAACTAGAAGGTTCCTGGTAGGATTCTCATGGCTCTTCCCCACCTTCTAGGAGATCCAATGATGATAGATGTTTTGCGGTGGATTCTCCTCCACTATCATGTGTTCCTATCCCAACTCTGATCTCTCCCACCACCACACTAGGTGGGAAGCGTGGAAGATAGCAACCCTAACCCTAATGAGGTCTTGGTGGTTTCTTCCCCAAACAACCTAATTCATTGGATCTAAGGATCTTTGTTGATGATCATGTTATTGGGTGTGAGACGTGTTGTGTGGCCTATAAGGCATTCTTGAACCTCCTTTAGTTGGGTCAGATCTGAGCCAAACTGGCTAGTAGGTGATAATGGCTCAAACCAAAATCCTTTTACAAGGGTAACCTATGCTAAGTCCAAGAAATTATACCCTCTCAAAGTCATCTTTGAGCCTTATGTGGCCATCCCTTTATGACTCATTATGTAACGACCCCGCTTCCCGGAAACCCCCAATTAAGGAAGACCAAGAAGTTGGAGCCGCTATCCCAAAATAGGATCAATGGTTTTGCAAATAACAAAAAAAATTAATAAATTCTACCACAACTAAGCTTAAAATAGGATAAAAATTTTCTGTTCACATACCTTAAAAAAATATAGGATTTGAAGGACTTTATTCAGATAAGAAACTATCTATCTACAATCCTCCAATTCTTTATTGAGCTTTGTTCATTAAATGTCAACTTAAAAGAATATCCACTTTTTGATAAACCTAAAACGCTGACAAACAAAACAATGGTCAGTATAATGAATTATGTTGGTATGTGGGGGAACCAAAATCTTGCATCTATTTGTAACAACATAATACAACTAAATTATTGTTTAACAAATCAAACTTTACATATGAAACATAACTACTCAATCCCTACATATCCTTGCCTATGTGTTGTCCCTATAGTGGACATGGATACTACCTCTCTCATATGGTAGATCTCAAATAGCCCCTATGATTCTACCTTACAGGTAGATCATGACATAGGCTGTGTAGTCGTATGGTCCTATTCAAGGGTAAACCAACACATCGACTCATGATAACCTGATGATCCTACCCCAAGGGTAGACCATGTACTAGGTCATCCATCTCATCATCATCAAAACTATAAAGGAGGACTAGGATCTGAGCTAGTTATGCACATATATTTATGGTGATAGTCATAGTCACTTTGTAGTTTCATGAAATAAAAGTCAACCAAGTAGTTAATTTCAAGCAATCGGTAAAACCTCGAAAATCACCATGAAACTAGAGCGATTAGCCATAAGCGTAACCACATACCTTTGCCATGTAGATTATTCAATTATACTTCAAGCATATTATCCAATCAAGCAAGAAAATCAAGCACACATCATATAATCTGCATTTTGTAAATTCTAAATCATCACCAATCACATTAAATACATTAAACCCTACTCGGTCCTAAACTAGGGTTTAGGTTTTAGATAAGGAATAAGGTTATTAACCCTATTTCCATTGCTTAGTTAACATTAGGTGAACACTAGATACTAGATCCATCTTTTCCTTTCATTAAGACCACTTAGATCAAATATGTTCATTAACAACATAACAAGTTAGGATATTCAGCCCTAATTCCACACATTAATTAAAATCCACATTAGAAACCCTAATTCTCATATGCATGATTATACACATTAAGGATCCTAAATATCATTATTATCATCATGATCATCTCAAATCACCGTTATATTTCACATTATCAGGTAATGGTATATAAGAGAGATTTCTAACATATTGCACATGTTAATATTCAAAACTATGGATTTCACATACTAATTACCTCTTTAACACATATATTACACCACTTTTAGAATTTCAATGAGAATTATCTTTCAAACATATTTTAGTCGCATTCCTCTCATTTTTCTAAGCAACTTTCATATATAACTTATTTTGATTGGAGCATCCTAGCAATTTCTATAATTTTTGCAAGATATTTGTTGATTGGCCAATCGGGAAAAGCCATGTCAGTAAAAGGGGCTTTTTACCTTATTTTCATACGGGTCTGAATAAGCCAATGAGCAACCCACCACACTGGATGAGCGGGTCCAACTTCCTCCTAGTTTAGTTGTGCCCCTATTAGGCCGCTCTAACTCGATCTTCACCCAGCCTGGTTCGGAAAGGAAGGATTGACCCGTGGCACCTTCGTCCCTGCGTGAGGGGTCACAATCAGACTCCTCTATTTCTTGCACGGAACAGAGAAATGCGGCCAGTTCCTGCCCCCTGGAGGATCCTATGGCCTATGGCCGGTTGGGAGGTTCAGACAGGCTAGTCGATTCTGATGTAGGTTCTTGGAGGCATAAGAAGTAGGGTCAGGGAAGAGACGTGAGAATCCCTCATGGCAGTGCTGAGGAACAGGGGACCATAGTGTGGGGTCTGTAGGTCATGGTGGCATCTAATTGGAGAGTTTTTAGGTGTCGGCCCATCACAAACATCACAGAGGGGATACTTTTATAGTCTCAAGGGGTCAATTTAGGGTTTGGGTTTTTGAAACCCTTGATTTGGGAGACATGGTGGCGGCTGTCTATTCTTGGTGTCCAAGGCACCATGTGCCATTAAACCATTGTCAATACACTCATCTGTAGAGAGAGATTATGAGGAGTAAATTTTGGGTGAGAGGAGGGTTGGAGAGGCACTAGGGCCATCATGAAAAGGAAAGAAGATTAAATGACGCCTTTCCTTGTTGGACAGTCGGTCAAAGAAAGGCGCATATGGATTAAAAGAATAGGATCGTCGCTGCAAGGTTGCAGATGTTCCACTCAATACAAGACTTACCAAAATTTGATTTTCCATTATATTAAAGAAAGGACAAATCTTGTGTTTTCCATATGTTTCTTAAGATTGTCCTTTTCCTCCGAAAATTTGGATGGAAACTTTTGATGCCTTTCCAATCTTATATTTAATTTGCAGGAATTATTGAAATATCTTTTGTGTATATTATGTGTTATTGAAACATATCCTTCAATTAATTACCCACATTATGTGGAAAGTCATTTTCTTCTCAAATTCTAGAATTCTTTTATTTTCCTTATTATTTGGAAGTATTGAAAACATAAAACTGAGATAACATTATTTGTTGCCTCAAACATTGTGTGCTAATAATGGCTAGATAATCACTCTTGTAGTTATCTAAAAATCCAAACGTCGTATTTTCTTTTAGCATCTGGCATTTGATCCACTATTTCAATTATCCAAAAATTCATAAAGCCGTCACTATTTCTTTGTTTTGTGCCCCACAGATCTATTTGCAAGGAAAATAATCTCATGGGTCTCACTTAGGCCATGAGTTGGACACATGCTACAAAGTGGTTTAACATTATTATTCCATCAATTTCGTTTCTTATTTATTCATTTTTTGATTGCCTTCAACTTTCTTTCTCTTTTTATCATCTTGGACTCACTAAATTAATAGGGTCCACGAAATCATATATTTAAAGGAAATATTACCAAAGAAATCCACTCATTACACATAAATCATATGATTTCATAATCATACATATTATTGGAAAAATTGCATCTCAATCCATATGAACCCAAAAATTGGGGTTGTAACACATTATGTCTAGATTCTTATATGACCAATATGATAAGTTGTTTTCTATGAAGATGGTCAAGGAGATAGTTTTTTGTCCTTATGCCTTCTACCCATCTTGCAATGCCTTCAATCTCCTCTCTCATGACTTGAAGGGGAATGTGTTGGATAAGGTTGCAGTTGATCTGCTACAACACATCCCAGAGCAGGAACACATCTGATCTTATCTCCATAGCACAACCAGGTGGGTGCTCCACATATCTTCAACTTCCCTATTAGGTTTGGATCTTACTTATTTATATTCCATGTCTATTTTCACATGTAATATAAAGGGGGTGGAGAATAAAAGAAAAGGAGGTTCATTGCATGTCTTCGTATACTACTGAGTGCCTCGATGGGGATTCTTTTATAAATTAAGATATTTCACACTGATGTGGATTTCATACTAGTCTCTTTCTGATAGGATGGCATTCTATGTCCAATCATGATTGTGGATTCAAGGGGTGGATGTGTTGGTGATGGGATTGCCATCCTCTTGACAGGGAAGAGGAAGATCACTACCACACATCTGACCCTGATAGATTGTTGTCTCAAGGTTTCCATTCTCATGGTGGCCTAAAAGCAAGGTCCCAACCTTGCTCCATCCATGTCAATACCAGTGGGTCGGCGTGGAGCTTGGTATCGTGGAACATTGATGTGAAAAAAGAGGAAGTGTTAGAAAGGTCTCCTATAGTCTATGTGACTAGTCAAAGTGCTAAAGAGGAATTCTAGAACTCCAGGAGCTCAAAAGATCTGTTGGTAATGACTTCAGATCATGTTTCACCCTATCAGAATCCACCTCCTCTCAATGAAGTTGACTTCCATCTGATGGGTTAGAGTCTCCTCAACACCATCCCAACATCAAGAAATGCTCGCTAACCTCCTTCATCCCTGCCAGCCACCTCTTTGATGACCATGGTGGGGCTTGCCTCCTCAAATCTGACAAAACAAGAAGAACATTGATGTCTGTGATCTGCTCCTCCATGAAGAGGCTTTGCCTGAGGACTATCCTCTGTACTCCTCCCTTGACCCAGTTCTATAAGATGAATGGGGGGGAGACATGAGTTTTATCTCCTTCTATAGATGCCTAGAGCTTATATAAGGGCTAGTTCAGGTCGCATCCACTCTGTGATCTCTCTACTCACAATAGAAACCAATCTCAACACTAGTTATACCACAAGGGAGGTGGTCAAGCTTGGCGCGGTCATCCTTTGGGTTAGGATATATGTGTATTGTTGAAAGTTGTTATATGGCTATCCAGACTCCAGATAGCCTCTCATCCAAACAGAAAGGATCTGTTGACTGGGTGGTTGGGAATGACCACCCAACCAACTCATATTCATGGCCACATGATAGAAACACCCTAGATCTAGGCTCAACTAATAATGTTTCACTGACTATGATCCTTAATGCATTGACTTGTCCGTTACTTGCAATATCAAAACCTACTTGTTGTAGAGCATCATTTATTCATCAAATTTTAGCAATAGGTTCATCATATAAGCTATAGTAACCAAGATTCTAATAAAATTCCAATATTTAACTAAGATGATATTAGTACTTTATGAAGGATCATTCAGGTATATATTAGAATCTAGTTCATATCAAGTGACTTCCAATATTGGAAAAAGCATAAGTGATCTAATTTTAATTACCAAGTCACACTTCATATTCCTCATTAAACCATTTCCTCCATGTATGCATACAAATACTATATCAGATGTCAAACTAAAAAAATTAAGATCATCACACACTAAGAAGTCATGAGATATAGCAAAGCATAGAGTTAAAGGTGTAGATAATAATATAACAAAAACTATGTCCTCTCAAGATCAAAACTACAAACAACAAAGAATAAATAACGAGATATGAAAATAGTAGTTCTCAGATACAATGCCTAGTGTTCAATACATGAAAACATACAAAAAGACATATATATGGTTACTCTATAGACTAGGAATCAAAGGTCAAACTCATCAATGTCAAACCCCTCATCACCATCAGGTTGGCAACCTTCATCGTTGACTGTCTCAGAGGGTGCAATAGTAGAAGCAAGTGTGTCCTCATCACCATCTCCATCATCATCAGAGCCATCATCACCATCATTACCATCATCCTCATCAGTAGACTCCTCAACATCATCATCCTTAGCCATGTCCTCATCATCATAAAGAACATAAGAGTGAGGATTGGGCCAACAACAATTTTGATCCTCCCATGATATGATAATCTTGCATAGTGCCTTGTCTTGCTCAAAGTTGGGAATAAAGTCCCAGTTGAAGGTAGAAAACAAGGTAGAAGTATGTCCTGATGGAATAACTAGCAGTTGGGTAGCGCAAGGATATGGATGGGAAGAAATGAGGGTAGGTCCCTCTCCATAGATAGGAGGTGGAGCGGAAGCAGTGCACTGGTGAGCGGGAAAGAACTGGTCATGCATAAGAGGCATACTCAACAGTTGGGAGGGGTTGGTAGGTGGAAAGGTATGGGAGCATGACAAGTTCATGTTTGACATTATTGGAACAATGTCCTACTGTAGGTGCTCCTAAACCTACATGTTGTAAGCTTGTTGGTGCATCATGTAGCCCCAGAGGGTTTCATTTGACACTGAAAAGGAGGCACGATCAGGTCTAGGAGGAGGAGTAGACTAGGTAGATGATGAAGAACCAGGGGTAGTGTAGAGGAGGGGTGAAAAGACTTCTTGATAGTGGTGTCACTGATGTAAATCCGTTTTGTAGTGGCCTTGTAGCCGAGATTCCTAAAAAGAGATTTTTTCAATATGATGTTGAAAGAGACCAAAAATCAAGTTAGGGTAGGGTGGGTGGGAGTCTCTAGTGTTCTTCTCTGTGTCAAAGCAAGTCATATGATGTAGAATATATCTTGCCCATTTGACTCTAAAATTTTGATGAAGACAATACATGATTACTTACGAGTATTCTGTAATAATCATTTGATTATTCTTTGTATGAATATTATAGTTAACTAAGAAAGCAACCGGGAGAGTCTTAATGTATAGAGAAGAAGATGGCCAGATGGCTTTCTTCCTATTAAGAACCTTTGACTTCTTCAAGGTTTTATGAATATTGGGGAGGGTTACTCAGGGTCAAAACTCTTGTAGAAGGCTTTAGGATCAAGGATGTCACGGTAGGCATGATAAGAATGCATCCAATTTGATGAGGAACAAGATAAGAAAGTATTCAAAGAATGCTCAAAGATTGTAAACCTTATCCCTACAATCATGGATGTCAAAACAACTTGGGTATCGGAGGTGACACTAAAGTGGTGTAGTTCCAAGTAATATTGGCATATAAATCATGCACCACTTTTGTGATAGATAGGAAGTTGTTATAGGTCAAGCATTCATAGAAAAGAGCATCAAGATGTTGGTTCATAAATATCTTGTGAGCATCCTTCAAAAGCTTATTGCTTGGGATTAACAAGGGCCTAAACGGATATGGATTTCTAGGAAACAACTCTTTGTAATGATTAACCGTTTAAGTGGAGATGAAAGAAGTAACATTGTATGCAATGATCCTAGAGGTGGTGGAAGAAGAAGGAGCACCAACTGGAACCGTCTGTTTTTGTTGGTTGGATGCCATGGAGAAGAGAGGATAGTGGATGGTGCCAAGCAAGGAAGGAAATCACCAGCAACAGACCACCCAAATGTTAGGTTAGGGTTAGGGAAGGTGAAACGGGCAAGAGAGGGCTAGGAATGGGACGGGGTAAACCTAGGGTTCAAGTATGAACAAGAAGGAAGACTAATTAGTTGAGTTTTCTCTGGTTGAGAGGGAGAAAATTGGCCGATAATTATGTTTTATACTACAATGTTTTCGTTGGAGTTAGAGATTTGGGAAAGTCAGTTGACACTATTGTCTGTTCAGTCCTTTGGCATGTTGTTGATCGAGTTTCCCAAAGAAAACTCGATTGATAAAAAAGTCTGTCAATAAGATTTACAATTTAATTCTACTCCTAGAGTGTTATCTAAATATATTTATCTATCCTATCATGCATTTTGAACCTATTAACTCATCATTGGCTACTATTTTGTGGTAATACAAGTGTTTGCAATTTAAGGCAAAAACATCAAATAATAAGGAATTGAAACTTAGCATTTGTAGCACAAACAAGTATAAGATGAGAATATTATGAGGAAAAACATATAGATAAGGTAACATTCATCTAGAAGGCATACCATTCTATTCAAGAGAAGTTATAAGCAATTTTGATCTAATGAAAGTAAATTTTTGTCTAGCTAGAGGTTTAGTGAAAATGTCCACAAGTTGATTTTCTGTGTCCACATGAGTAATATAGATATCTTTATTAGAAATGTGGTCACAAAGGAAATGACATCGAACCTCTATATGTTTCGATCTACTATGCAATATAGGATTGTAAGATAAATTGATTGTGCTAGTATTATCACAATAGATTGGAGAAGCATAGAAAACATTAAAGTCTTGGAGCATTTGCTTCATCAATAGGACTTGGGCACAAAAACTCCTAGCTGCAATTACTCAGCCTCGATATTTGAAAGAGCCACTATGCTTAGTTTCTTAGAGAACCAAGAAACTAGGCATGGTCCTAATAGGAAGCAAGTGCCACTTGTGCACTTTCTATCAATTATGAACCTGACATAATACACATCACTATAGGCTGTAAGAGTAAAGTCCCTTGACTTAGGATACCATAATCCAAAATTTTGGGTTTTGGCTAGGTACCTTCGAATCCTCTTAACAGTTGTAAGATGGGATTTTCTAGGGTGTGATTTAAATCTAGCACACAAGCCAATGTTAAACATGATATCTAGTCTAGAGATAGTTAAATATAACAAGCTACCAATCATACCTCTATATAGCTTCTCATCTACCTCTTCTCCTTCTTCATCTCTATCAAGTTGTGTAGTTTTGGACATGGTAGTATCCATTGGCTTCATGTTCTCCATCCCAACACACTTCAAGAGTTCACTTGTATACTTGCCTTGGATGATGAAGTTTCCATCCTTTTTTTGCTTGATTTGGAATCTAAGGAAGAATTTGAGCTCCCCCATCATAATCATCTCAAATTCACTATGCATAAGAGAACTAAACTACTTGCAAAGATCAAGATCACTTCCACCAAATATGATATCATCAACATATATTTGAATAATCAAGAAATTGCTAGAAGCGTGTTTGATAAAGAGTGTAGAATCAACTTTGCCCAAGACATAGACCTTCTCTAACAAAAGAGTTTTTCAATTTCTCATAACAAGCTCTAGGGGCTTGTTTGAGACCATAAAATGCTTTTGTAACAAGTAAACATGGTGAGGAAGCTTGTCATGATCAAAGCCGGGAGGTTGAGACATATAGACTTCGTCATGTATTCTACCATTCAATTGCGTACTTTTAACATACATTTGATTTAACAAGATATTTTTATGACTAGCAAAGGCAAGTAGCATTCTAATATATTCAAGTTTAGCAACATGTGCATAAGTTTCATTAAAGTCAATAACTTCCTTTTGATTATAGTCTTGAGCTACTAACCTTGCTTTGTTTCTTACCATTTTTCTGCTTCCATCAAGTTTGTTGTGATATACCCACATGGTGTCAATGATCTTCCTTTCACTTGGTCATGGCACTAAGGTCCAAACTTTGTTCTTCTGAAATCATTCTAGTTCCTCTTGCATTGCTAGGATCCATTCATCAACTTTAAGAGCTTCTTTGACATTCTTTTGCTCAAGTTTTGAGATGAAGGCACTGTCGGCTTGTTCTTTCTTGAAGGCAGCCCACGTATTCACCCTTTTAAAAGTATTACCTATGATGAGTTCTTTGGGATGATCTTTAGAAAACTGGAGAGTAGGATTCATTTTCTTCTTCTTCTTTTGATTCTTCATCTACAACCCCTCTTTTCTTTTGTCATTGATGTTGAGTTCTTTCAATCTAGGAATCATCTCATTTACAACATTATCATTCACAATAATCTTGGAAATAGAGGGGTTGGTCTCAATAAACTTAACATTGATAGATTCTAGATAAATCAATGTTTACAATTCTAAAAGATCTACTTGTACTGATATAGACAAGAAATAAAGCCTTATAAGATTTAGAATCAAACTTAATGAGATAATCTTTAGAGTTCAAGACAAAACAAGGACATCCAAATGTATGAAAGAAGTTTATAGAAGTATTTCTACCATGCCATAACTCACAGGTATTTTTTAAGCACAAGATAAGTGAAAACCCAGTTTTGCACAAAGCATGCGGTACTAACAGCTTCAACCCAATACTTCTTAGAAGTGTCATTGTAACATCCCTGACCTGGGTTATGTACTAACCCTAGGTGTTTTGCTTAATTAAGTGATTAGATGCCTGTGTTTATCCTTTGAAATGTAATTAAGGTTTTTGAGGAACCTATATTTCAATTTCAGTCCTTTTTGAATAATGTTGAAACATTATTTTGTTAATTTTGGACTAAAGTGCAAATTACCCAAGTTGAGGGGTTTATTTGCAATTTTCACATGATGAGATGTTCCTATTATATTGAGAAATCATAAGAATGTATATGATGTGGTGGTATGGATTCCACAAGCTTGAGCACCAAAACATAGCTTGAAGAGCGATCCTTGTGCATTAAAACCTAATTTTGGTGTGAAGTGTAATTTACCCAAAACCTAGGGTTCAACATGCAATATATCACCTATTTAGGGTCTCTCATGTTTCTGGGCACCAAGTAGAGCAAAGAAAATGAGAGGGGCACCTCATTTGTATGATCATGGAAGAGAGAGAATCTTGATATTGAATAATCAAGATTTAAGTACAAATGACTCTTTAATATAACTTAATGCAAAAGGGAAATATATTAATTATGGAGCCCTTCAACCAAAGGTTGGAGGATGTGTTTGCAATATTTTGGACGAGCTTGTTCCATGCTTGGGCACCACAAATATCTTGTTTGAATGGAAGTTATTCACATTATTATTATATAAAGCAATATCCAAAAAGCATGGATATTAATATACAACTTATTAAGATGTTTGGTTTCTTTTCCTTTAAACTTTGGATAATGGAGGAGATTTTCATGATATTATAAGGTGTCCACGTATCCTAGGAGTGGAGGAAGTTTTTGTGGAAAACAAGTTGGAATTAAAGGAGAGAACAATCTTTTTCCTTGCCTTGAAAACCCATAAATATATAAAGGAATCTTTTCCAACAACACAAGGGATCATTTCCCTTAGTTCTTTTCCTTATCTTCTTGCTTTGGCCGACCAAGTGAAAGATCTGGACCAGAGGAAGGACGAAAAAGATAGTTTGGTAAGTTTTGATCATCATCTACCTCGAATTCATGGTGGAAACCCTAAAGCAAGGTTGGATTCATGTTTTTCTTCACACATTTTCCTTCCTAGCCATCTTGTTCATCCAAAAAGTGAAGAAGGAGCCTTGGACAACTGCTGGAGCTCAAGCCACCATTAAAGCTACAGAGCTTGGAGCTCTGGATCAGTCCTATAGGTGGGTTTTATAACTCTAAACCTTGAGCTTTGTTAATTCATCTTCATCTCCATGAAAAATCGTTAGTTATTTTTCTTCCTCTTTTACTACTCTTGTGTTCTTGCTAGCAAATCCGTGAAGAACAGCCCATGTTCTTGGTTGAACAGAGGTAGACTAAGGTGGCGTTAATTTTTATGATAATCCAAAGAAAAGTGCTTTAGCAAACGGTTTGGTTTGGTTGCTCAAACGGTTTCCCAAACTGTTTGGGAGCAAACAGTTTCACACCGTTTGATTGCAAATGGTTTCAACCAAACCGCATAGAAGCAAACGGTCCAAGACCGTTTGGAGGCATTGACCAGGTATTGACCATTTGGAGGTCTGTTGAAAAACATTTAGATCAAAAGTCTTTAAATAATCATCAATTAATTTCAATTGGTTCACCAATTAAAGGTCCATCAATCATCTAAACCCTAATCGGGTTAATTGCTGAATTTGATAATTGATTAATGTTGAAGTTTGGGTTGAGTGACCCAAACGGTTTCAAAACCATTTGGGGATCACCCAAATGGTCTCAAGACCATTTGGTGATCACCCAATACTGTTTGAATGTCTAGGGTTAAGTATAGTTGACCAATTGAAGATCCAAAGGTTCTAATTTAAAGTACAATCAATTGTTGATATGGTGATCAATCCAATAGACCAAACCCTATTTGGTTGACTTGGTTTTTGGTGTTGACTTGAGAAAACGGTCTCAAGACCATTTGGAGATCATACAAATGATCCCAAGACCGTTTGGGGTCAAGTCATGACCTAATTGGATGATGGTTCAATGGGTTCAAATCAATTAGATTCACATTAAAATATGTTGAAGGGTCATTGATTCCAAACCCTAATCCAATTGATTCAAGCCCTAATTGAGGGTCAATTGAGGGTCAAATCAGTTGAAGGTTGACCTAATTAACCCAATTAGTGATTGTTTAACATGTACTTGATTAATTGAGGGGATCAACATTGGAAACCCTAATTCATTTGAAGTGGTTTAGACACTTTTTGGTCCTTGCAGTTTTGAGGTGGTTTGGACCAAACAGTCTCAAGCTCGTTTGGGACCAAACGGTCTCAAGACCATTTGGGACCAAACAATCCCAAACCGTTTGTGCTCATGCGGTTTCAAGGTTGGTTGTGTCCATGCGGTTTCAAATTCAAACTTGACCAAACGGTCTTCACCACCAAACAGTTTCAAAGTCAAACTTGGGCAAACGGTCTTCACCCCAACTTTAGCAAACGGTCTTGAAGGTCTACTTTACCAAGCGGTCTTAAGGGCAGACCAAGACCGCATGGAGGTCCAAACGGTCTTAGACCGTTTGGAGGTTTGGTGTGCAAGACCGTTTGAGGTCTATGTAGGTCAAGATCGTTTGATGTTTTAAGGGTCAAGATGGTTTGGTGGTTGATTAACCTAAACCTCATGGATGATTAAGGTGATTAAAGGACCAAGTGATTAGTTGATTAGTGCATGTTATAATCAATGGTGATCATAATAAAGGTATCCTTGATGGGATAGAATGATTAGTACTCTTTGAATAAGTAAGATTTAATGATCACAATAGTAATGACATAGCCCATGATGTCAATGTTAAGTTGACTTAGTCTAATCAAGGGTGAAGAAAGCATCAACTTATTTAAGGGACGAGAGATAAGAGATTTCTTATATGAATGTTAATCAAGTAATGGACTCTCAATATGAATGAATGCCTAATTAGGGTATGACCCATGTTAGAGAGATCATGAAACCCTAATTATGATGGTTAATGAATCCTAACCCTAATTTGAGGGTAGTAGAGGAAGTATCCCTAATACTTGATGAAGGTATGATCATAATTCATAAGGTGAATAGTAAACCCTAATCTAGGGTAATGGGATGTAAGGTGAATAGTAAACCCTAATCTAGGGTAATGTGATGTAATGTGAATAGTAAACCCTAATCTATGGTAATGTGATGTATTGTGAATAGTAAACCCTAATGTAGGGTAATGTGATGTAATGTGAATAGTAAACCCTAATTTTGGGTTGTGCTTTATAACATGAAGCCCTATGGCTGGATAATGCAATGATAAGTCATTAACCCTAATTGAATTAAAAAGGGAAACCCTAACCCTGGTAAGGGCATAGTGGTGCAACCCTTAAATAATGATGTTATTAATGTTTTGCATTATGTTGATCTAAAATATTTGTGTTTGTATTCATATGTACTAATCATGCAGGTTTTATAGAATATTGAACATAGCTAGGTATGAGCTATGAAGCTTTGCTTATCAAAAGTACTTAATGAGTTTATAAGAAATGATATGTTATGTTGCCTAGTGAGAGGTAACATAAGAGATTGACAGGCTATATGAGCCATATGAAATATCAACATTGCTATTATCTTATTTATACTGTTGAATGACTTGCTGGCAGTATGATACTTGGTAATAAATGTTTTAATGATTTAAGGGTTTGAAGACCCATATTCTTGATTCATAATAATGAGATGGTTAGGGATTGAGATCCCAATGTTGAATAAGATGTGAAATGAACTTGACACATTTAGTACGCTTTCTTTACATCAATTGTTTTAATGGATTATGTTTGAAAACATGCTTGATGCTAAAAGAATGCCATAATGTACTTAAATAATAAAATATAATGATATAATGTAGAGCCCTAACCATAGATCCACCATTGTCAGAAGTTAGATGATGGTGAAATAGGTTTTCCTAAGGGAACTCCTGGAGAGCATACTTTTGAGTATGTGGGGGTTATGGACGTGAATATCCTTACGTCCTAATGGAGGAATTGATATGAGATAAACATCTAATCTCTCAATCCTTCATTATATGTATATGCCGAGATGATGTATCATTAATCTCCTGATGATGTTGTTAATGCCGCATCGATGTGAGATAAACAAGAAATTCCTCAATGGCGAAGAGAGTACAACATGCCACTGTAACTCTAATAGCGAAGTTGCCAGAATATCCTGGAAAGCTATTATGGCAGAGACACAAGATGTCCTGCATGTTGGTCCTCACTCTAACTAAGGAATATGAGGTCATAGGAATTCGACTCTTCTAATGACCTATGTATGGTACCGATTGCGATTTCGTAATGGTCAGTTGGAGTATGAGCGGTATACCTCATCTCCTCAGGGCATAAGTATGTTTGTAAAATGTAATCAGCCGTGTAGCATAATTTCTTAGGTTGAACTACGAGAAACAATGATTGATGATATATTGTTTATTTAGTCCTAATTGGACAAGTAATATACATGTTCTTCATATTCCTTGCTGATTAAATGACTTATTACTCAGTCAAGTTATAATTGAAATGATTGCTTAAAGAATGCTGCTCTACTTAGCTATCTAATGAATTACCTGCTGTTGAATATTTAGAATCCTACTACTCAATGTTATTCTATATTTTGCAATAACAATGCTTCTGACAGAGAATTATAACTCTCACTGGGACAATATTCAATTGTCTCACCCCCGTGTGATTCAACTTTTTAGGTAGACACCGAGGAAGAAGGAACCCTTCAGTAGGTGAGCAACATCGGTAGCAACAGCAACATCAAGGACAATAGTGATCCACAAGTGGAGTCACTGTCTGTTAGGTCTTGTATATAGAGAGTCCTATGTGTTGTCTCTATACTCTCAGGTCCTAGGAGTCAGTAGATGGTTTAATATAGACCTGAGATTTTTGGCTTAATGCCTCGAGAATTTTTGTATACTGCTCATGTACAGTTTAACAGGGCAGTCAGTATTATAACTCTCGAGATGAGTAATTCAGAGATGTACTAATGAATCAGTTTGTAAATAACTTATTTTGTTTCTTTATGAAAGATTTTTACCATTTGTGGATCTCTTAACAAAAAGTTTTAATTATTAGTGATTTTTAGTAATTCCGCTGCTAATTAATCACTTCCGCATCGTTAATAAGGTTTTATCTGAGATGTGTCCCCACAATTAGTGGTATCAGAGCTCTAGGTTCGCTGAGTCTACAGAGACATAGGACTAGTGTTGTAGAGTCTGTTCTAGTGCCTTCCAGTATATCTGATAGCGTCTTCTTCTCATATAGGAGGAGAAGATAAAACTAATGATGTCTGGATCACATGAGGAACACATTGTAGAAAATAGTGTTGCTGCACCTGGAGGAGGTGCAAGAAACCAAGAAAGGGAAGAACCTGTACCTGAGCCACCCCAGTTCAATCCAGCTGACATGGGGAATCTAGCTTTTTAAGCTATGTTTGGGAAGTTCATGACTGTCATGACACACATGACTGATAGGATGCCTATACCTCTGCCTAGGGCACCTACCCATCCAGAAGGACAAGGAATCGGCAAGACGTTTGAACGACTTCTCTGAGTTGGAGCCACAGAATATGCTGGAACAGCTGACCCAACAGATGCTGACTTGTGGCTAACTGAACTAGAGAAAGCTTTTAGAATCTTGAACATCCTAGAAGCTGAGAAGGTTAGACATGCCGTGTATCTTCTCAAAGGGGGTGCTGGTCATTGGTGGACCATGGAGGAAGGAAAAAGGCTAGGTGTGGAGATCGAATGGGAAGTATTTCGATGAGAATTTGTCAACAAATACTTTCCTAAGACGTTCTTGGATGAGAAAATCTCTCAGTTTGAGAGGTTAAGGTAGGGACCTATGAACATTAGCGAGTACGAGGCTAAGTGCATGGAGCTATTGCGGTTCTGTCTGCACATGGCATCTACAGATGAAGAAAGGATTAGGCATTTTGAGAAGGGGTTAAATGCTGAGTTGACCACCCTTGTGTCTGCTCTGGAGAATAGGGAAAGGTTTGCTACCTTTGTGGAGTCAGTCAAGAGGATAGAGAGGTCTGTGTCAGAGAAGAGACAGACCAAGAACAAGAGGATGTATCCCTAGTTCCAAGGATCCTCATCTAAAGGTTTCAAGAAACCAAGGTTTTCTGTACCTACACCACCACCAAGATTCTATACCCAGACGCAGTGGATGTCAAATAGGGGTAGAGGACGAAGCCTACCACTAGAAGGAGCTCACAACTCAACATCTATGTCAGTTACAGGACCATCTAGACCCCAGCAAGGAAACAGAAGTTGCTACATATGTGGAAAGGTGGGACATCTGATGAAGGATTGCAGAGCCAGAGAAGTGAGTATGACTCAACCCCAGAGGAAGAGTCAGCAAGGTCCTCATAGGAGACAATTTCCAGGCAACGCTAGAGGACATGGACAAGTGTCCCAAGCTGGATCATCGACACCAAGTCATCGAGCACCGAATCAACCACAAGCGACGACGAGATTTTACACGATGAATCCACCTAATGCAGTGATCAACCCTCGGGTTGTGGCATGTCAGATGGAGTTGTTTAATTCTGATATGTCTACATCTTGCGTCGTATATGTTTTAATTGATCCAGGTGCTACACATTCCTTTATCACTCAAAGAGTGATTCTTGAATGTGACATGACTACAAGTCATAGAGTAGATAGTTTGTTGTTAGAAACTCCTTTAATGGGATTTGCTATTTTGTGGGAGGTATGTTCTCCCTGCATCCTCTTCTTTTCTGAACATCGCATTCAAGTGGATCTTATACCACTTGAGATGCATGGATTCGATGTAATCCTTGGGATGGATACCTTAGAAAGGTATAAGGTTATCTTGGATTGTGAATCCAAGTATGTTGTGTTCAGTGATGATAGTGCACATAGATCTTTCAAGGAGATAGAAAGATTCTACCCACCTGTCCTGTGTCAGCTATGGTTGCTGAGAAGTTGATGAGACAAGGATGTTATGCATTCTTGGCCCATGTGGTAGATACCACCATGGTGAGTCCTAATCCTACTGAAGTTCCGATAGTCATGGAATTTGAAGATGTATTTCCTGAAGAACTTCCAGGTGTACCTCTGCCCCGAGAGATTGATTTTGAGATTAATCTAATCCCAGACATGCAACCTATATCACAAACACCGTATAGGATGGTGCCTGCTGTGATGGCAGAACTCAAGAAACAACTGCAAGAGTTGCTTGAGAAGGGTTTCATCCGACCGAGTACTTCACCCTGGGGTGCTCCGGTCCTCTTTGTTAAAAAGAAAGATGGGTCAATGCGGTTATGCATTGATTACAGACAATTAAATAAAGTAACAATAAAGAATAAGCATCCTTTGCTGAGGATTGATGATCTCTTTGACCAGTTGTGTGGTGCAACCGTCTTCTCAAAGATAGATTTGAGATCGGGATATCATCAGTTACGTATTAAGGAGGGTGACATACCAAAGTCTCCCTTTAGGACAAGGTATGGTCACTATGAGTTCACAGTTATGTCGTTTGGACTAAATAATGCACTGAATGCATTTATGGAACTCATGAATAGAATCTTTCAACCTTTTATGGATCAGTGTGTTGTTATCTTCATAGATGACATTCTAATCTATAGTAAAGATGCTCGACAGCATGAACAACATATTCATCAGGCTCTAACTTTGCAAAGAGAGCATAAGTTATATGCTAAGTTTAGCAAGTGTGAGTTCTGATTACCAGAAGTTTCTTTTCTTGGACACGTAATATCTGCTTCAGGTATACGTGTTGACCCTAAAAAGGTAGAATTTGTCCTACTATGGGAGCAGCCAAAGACACCGACGGAGATTTGAAGTTTCTTAGGGTTGGCAGGCTATTATAGGAGGTTCATTAAGAACATTAGTTCTATAGCTTTACCCTTGACTAAGTTGACCAAGAAGGATGTTCCTTTTACCTGGAATGACAAGTGTCAGCAATCATTCCAGTAGTTGAAAGAGAGGTTGACAAGTGCACCTGTGCTTGTGTTACCTGAGCAAAGAAAAGGATATATAGTTTTCTTTGTTGCCTCTAAGAATGGACTAGGATGTGTGTTGATGCAGGATAAACAAGTGATTTCTTTTGCCTCCTGACAGCTCAAGAAACACGAGGAGAATTATCTGACACACAATCTAGAACTAGCTATTGTAGTTCATGCCTTGAAAATCTGGAGACATTATCTTTATGGAGAAACATTCCAGATTTTCACAGACCATAAAAACCTAAAGTATATCTTTTCTCAGCATGAGCTTAACATGAGGCAACGCCGCTGGATGGAGTCAATCAAGGACTATGATTATACAATTGATTACCATCCAGGGAAGGCCAATGTAGTTGCTGATGCTTTGAGTAGAAAATCAGCAACACCAACCCTAGATAAAGCACAGTTGAACTCCTTAGTGTGCTCAAGGAGAGATATGCTTATCTCCTTAAGGAAAGACAATGTACAGTTAGAAGTATCATTGTTAGCCGGGTTGTTAGCTGAGATGCATATAAAACCTACTCTGAGACAACAGATTAAGGAGGCACAACAAGCTGATGTTGTAGTTCAATAGATTAGATCAGAGTATGGTAGTGAGAAACGAGATGGTTTCTATGACTCAGATGATCAAGTAGCTTGTTATCATGGTAGAATGATAGTGCCATATGTGGACAACTTAAGGAAGTTAGTCCTGGAAGAAGCTCGTTCTTTGATGTATGCTATGCATCCAGGAAGCACCAAGATGTATCGTAACTTGAAAGAGATGTATTGGTGGACTGGATTGAAGAAGGACGTTGCTGAGTTCGTTATGTGGTGTCCTGTGTGTCAGCAAGTTAAAGGTGAACACCAGAAGCCTACAGGAACAATGTAACCATTACCCATACCACAGTGGAAGTGAGATCATGTAACCATGGACTTTGTGGTTGGTTTACCCAAGACAGCCAAAGGACATGATTCCATCTGGGTAATAGTTGATAGGTTGACAAAGACAACACATTTCTTACCTATCAAAACAACCTATTCTGCTGAGAAGCTGGCACAATTATATGTAGATGAGATAGTGCGGCTGCATGGGGTCCCAGTTACCATTATTTCTGATAGAGGTCCCCCGTTTACGAGTTGTTTTTGGGAGCGACTTCATGAAGCTTTAGGCACACAGCTAAGGTTTAGTACAACCTTTCATCCTCAGACAGATGGACAATCAGAAAGGACTATACAAACTTTGGAAGACTTGCTTAGAGCATGTGTCCTTCAGTTTGCAGGAAATTGGGATCTGCACCTAAGTTTGATAGAGTTTGCCTACAATAACAGCTATCAACATAGCATTGACATGGCACCTTATGAAGCCCTGTATGGTAGACATTGTAGATCTCCCCTATGTTGGTATGAAACCGGTGAATATCAACTTTTAGGTCCTGATGTTGTGCAGCAGACCACTGAGAAGATTAAAATAATACAACAACAGTTAAAGACTGCACATGATAGGAAGAAATCTTATGCTGATAAACGTCATAGACCTTTAGAATTCTAGGTTGGAGATAGAGTGTATCTCAAGGTCTCACCCTGGAAAGGAGTTCTTAGATTTGGAAGGAAAGGAAAGTTAACTCCTAGGTTTATGGGGCCTTATCCAATCATTGAACGGATTGGAAAGGTAGCTTATAAGCTAGAGTTACCACCAGAGTTGCAAAAGTTACACCCAGTGTTCCACATTTCCATGCTTAGGAAATGTCATCCTGATACAGAATTAGTTCTCCAACCTATGGGAGTAGAATTGAATGATGATGTAACTTATGAAGAAGGACCTGTGATAATCCTTGATAGAAGAATTAAAAAGCTGAAAAAGAAAGACATAAGTCTTGTGAAAGTCCTCTAGAATCACCGTGGTGTTGAAGAAGCCACGTGGGAACTAGAGGAAGATATGAGAAGGAAATATCCCGCTCTTTTCTCTTAATATGTTTTTGTAATGATTTCGAGGACGAAATCCTTGTAAGGGGTGGATAATTTGTAACATCCCTGACCTGGGTTATGTACTAACCCTAGGTGTTTTGCTTAATTAAGTGATTAGATTCCTGTGTTTATCCTTTGAAATGTAATTAAGGTTTTTGAGGAACCTATATTTCAATTTCAGTCCTTTTTGAATAATGTTGAAACATTGTTTTGTTAATTTTGGACTAAAGTGCAAATTACCCAAGTTGAGGGGTTTATTTGCAATTTGCACATGATGAGATGTTCCTCTGATGTTGAGACATCATAAGAATGTATATGATGTTGTGGTATGGATTCCACAAGCTTGAGCACCAAAACATAGCTTGAAGAGCAATCCTTGTACATAAAAACCTAGTTTCGGTGTGAAGTGTAATTTACCCAAAACCTAGGGTTCAACATGCAATATATCACCTCTTAAGGGTCTATCATGTTTCTTGGCACCAATTAGAGCAAAGAAAATGAGAGGGGCGCCTCATTTGTATGATCATGGAAGAGAGAGAATCTTGATATTGAATAATCAAGATTTAAGTACAAATGACTCTTTAATATAACTTAATGCAAAAGGGAAAAATATTAATTATGGAGCCCTTCAACCAAAAGTTGGAGGATGTGTTTGAAATAGTTTGGACGAGATTGTGCCATGCTTGGGCACCAAAAATATCTTGTTTAATTGGAAGCTATTCACATTATTATTATATAAAGCAATATCTAAAAAGGATGGATATTAATATACAACTTATTAAGATGTTTGGTTTCTTTTCCTTTAAATTTTGGATAATGGAGGAGTTTTGCATGACATTAGAAGGTGGCCACGTATCCTAGGAGTGGAGGAAGTTTTGGTGGAAAAAAAGTTGGAATCAAAAGAGAGAACAATCTTTTTCCTTTCCTTGAAAACCCATAAATATATAAAGGATACTTTTCCAACAACACAAGGGATCGTTTCCCTTAGTTCTTTTCCTTATCTTCTTGCTTTGGCCAACCAAGGGAAAGCTCTGGACCAGAGGAAGGACGACCAAGCTAGTTTGGTAAGCTTTGATCATCATCTACCTCGAATTCATGGTGGAAACCCTAAAGCAAGGTTGGATTCATGTTTTCTTCACACATTTTCCTTCCTAGCCATCTTGTTCATCCAAAAAGTGAAGAAGGAGCCTTGGACAACTACTGGAGCTCAAGACACCATTAAAGCTACAGAGCTTAGAGCTCTGGATCAGTCCTAGAGGCGGTTTTATAACTCTAAACCTTGAGCTTTGTTAATGCATCTTCATCTCCATGAAAAATCGTTAGTTATTCTTCTTCCTCTTTTACTACTCTTGTGTTCTTGGTAGCAAATCTGTGAAGAACAGCCCATGTTCTTGGTTGAACAGAGGTAGATGAAGGTGGCGTTAATTCTTATTATAATCCAAAGAAAAGTGCTTTAGCAAACGGTTTGGTTTGGTTGCTCAAACGGTTTCCCAAACCGTTTGGGAGCAAACGGTTTCAACCAAACCACATAGAAGTAAACGGTCCAAGACCGTTTGGAGGAGTTGACCAGGCGTTGAACATTTGGTGGTCTATTGAAAAACATTTAGATCAAAAGTCTTTAAATAATCATCAATTAATTTCAATTGGTTCACCAATTGAAGGTCCATCAATCATTTAAACCCTAATCGGGTTAATTGCTGAATTTGATAATTGATTAATGTTGATGTTTGGGTTGAGTGACCCAAACGGTTTCAAAACCATTTGGGGATCACCCAAATGGTCTCAAGACCGTTTGGTGATCACCTAAGATCATTTGGAGGTCTAGGGTTAAGTATAGTTGACCAATTGAAGATCCAAAGGTTCTAATTTAAAGTACAATCAATTGTTGATATGGTGATCAATCCAATAGACCAAACCCTAATTGGTTGACTTGGTTTTTGGTGTTGACTTGAGAAAATGGTCTCAAGACCGTTTGGAGATCATCCAAACGATCCCAAGACCGTTTGGGGTCAAGTCATGACCTAATTGGATGATGGTTCAATGGGTTCAAATCAATTAGATTCACATTGAAATATGTTGAAGGATCATCGATACCAAACCCTAATCCAATTGATTCAAGCCCTAATTGAGGGTCAAATCAGTTGAAGGTTGACCTAATTAACCCAATTGGTGATTGTTTAACACATACTTGATTAATTGAGGGGATAAACATTGGAAACCCTAATTCATTTGAAGTGGTTGAGACACTTTTTGGTCCTTGCGGTTTTGAGGTGGTTTGGACCAAACGGTCTCAAGACCGTTTGAGTCCAAACGGTCTCAAGACTATTTGGGACCAAACGATCTCAAGACCGTTTGGGACCAAACGATCCCAAACCGTTTGTGCTCATGCGGTTTCAAGGTCGGTTGTGTCCATGAGGTTTCAAAGTCAAACTTGACCAAACGGTCTTCACCACCAAACGGTTTCAAAGTCAAACTTGGGCAAACGATCTTCACCCCAACTTTAGCAAACGATCTTGAAGGTCAACTTTACCAAACGGTCTAAAGGTCAGACCAAGACCGCATGGAGGTCCAAACGGTCTTAGACCGTTTGGAGGTTTAGTGTGCAAGACCGTTTGAGGTCTATGTAGGTCAAGATCGTTTGATGTTTTAAGGGTCAATATGGTTTGGTGGTTGATTAACCTAAACCTCATGGATGCTTAAGGTGATTAAAGGACCAAGTGATTAGTTGATTAGTGCATGTTATAATCAATGGCGATCATAATAAAGGTATCCTTGATGGGATTGAGTGATTAGTACTCTTTGAATAAGTAAGCTTTAACGATAACAATAGTAATGACATAGCCCATGATGTCAATGTTAAGTTGACTTAGTCTAATAAAGGGTGAAGAAAGAAAGCATCAACTTATATAAGGGATGAGAGAGAAGAGATTTCTTATATGAATGTTAATAAAGTAATGGATTCTCAATATGAATGAATGCCTAATTAGGGTATGACCCATGTTAGTGAGATCATGAAACCCTAATTATGATGGTTAATGAATCCTAACCCTAATTTGAGGGTAGTAATGGAAGTATCCCTAATACCTTATGAAGGTATGATCATAATTCATAAGGTGAATAGTAAACCCTAATCTAGGGTAATGTGATGTAAGGTGAATAGTAAACCCTAATCTAGGGTAATGTGATGTAATATGAATAGTAAACCCTAATCTAGGGTAATGTGATGTAATGTGAATAGTAAACCCTAATTTAGGGTAATGTGATGTAATGTGAATAGTAAACCCTAATTTTGGGTTGTGCTTTATAACATGAAGCCCTATGGCTGGATAATGTAATGATAAGTCATTAACCCTAATTGAATTAAAAAGGGAAACCCTAACCCTGGTAAGGGCATAGTGGTGCAACCCTTAAATAATGATGTTATTAATGTTTTGCATTATGCTGATCTAAAATAGATGTGTTTGTAATCATCTGTACTAATCATGTAGGTTTTATAGAATATTGAACATAGCCAGGTATGAGCTATGAAGCTTTGCTTATCAAAAGTACTTAATGAGTTTATAAGTAATGATATGTTATGTTGCCTAGTGAGAGGTAACATAAGAGATTGACAGGCTATATGAGCCATATGAAATATCAACATTGCTATTATCTTGTTTATACTGTTAAATGACTTGCTGGCAGTATGATACTTGGTAACAAGTGTTTTAATTATTTAAGGGTTTGAACACCCATATTCTTGAGTCATAATAGTGAGATGGTTAGGGATTGAGATCCCAATGTTGAATAAGATGTGAAATGAACTTGACACATTTAGTACTCTTTCTTTACATCAATTGTTTTAATGGATTATGTTTGAAAACATGCCTGATGCTAAAAGAATGCCATAATGTACTTAAATAATAAAATATAATGATATCATGTAGAGCCTTGACCATAGATCCATCATCGTCAGAAGTTAGATGATGGTGAAACATGTTTTCCTAAGGGAACTCCTGGAGAGCATACTTTTGAGTATGTGGGGGTTATGGACGTGAATATCCTTACGTCCTAATGGAGGAATTGATATGAGATAAACATCTAATCTCTCAATCCTTCATTATATGTATATGCCGAGATGATGTATCATTAATCTCCCGATGATGTTGTTAATGCTGTATCAATGTGAGATAAACAAGAAATCCCTCAATGGCGAAGAGAGTACAACATGCCACTGTAACTCTAATAGCGAAGTTTCTAGAATACCATGGAAAGCTATTATGACAAAGACACAAGATGCCCTGCATGTTGGTCCTCACTCTGACTGAGGAAGATGAGGTCATAGGAATCTGACTCTTCTAATGACCTATGTATGGTACCGATTGTGATTTCATAATGGTCAGTTGGAGTATGAGCGGTATACCTCATCTCCTTAGGGCATAAGTATGTTTGTAAAATGTAATCAGCCGTGTAGCATAATTGCTTAGGTTGAACTACGAGAAACAATGATTGATGATACAATGTTTATTTAGTCCTAATTGGACAAGTTATATATATGTTCTTCATATTCCTTACTAATTAAATGACTTATTACTCAGTCAAGTTATAATTGAAATGATTGCTTAAAGAATGCTTATCTACTTAGCTATCTGATGAATTACCTACTGTTGAATATTTATAATCCTACTGCTCAATGTTATTCTATATTTTGCAATAACTATGCTTCTGGCGGAGAATTATAACTCTCGTTGGGACAATATTCAATTATCTCACCCCCGTGGGATTCAACTTTTTAGGTAGACGCTGAGGAAGAAGGAACCCTTCAGTAGGTGAGCAACAACAACATCAAGGACAATAGTGATCCACAGGTGGAGTCACTGTCTGTTAGGTCTTGTATATAGAGAGTCCTATGTGTCGTCTCTGTACTCTTTGGTCCTAGGAGTCAGTAGATGGTTTAATATAGACCTGAGATTTTTGGCTTAATGCCTCGAGAATTTTTGTATACTGCTCATGTACAGTTTAACATGGCAGTCAGTGTTATAACTCTCGAGATGAGTAATTCAGAGATGTACTAATGAGTCAGCTTGTAAATAACTTATTTTGTTTCTTTATGAAAGAGTTTTACCGTTTGTGGATCTCTTAACAAAAAGTTTTAATTATTAGTGATTTTTAGTAATTCTGCTGCTAATTAATTGCTTCTGCATCGTTAATAAGGTTTTATCCGAAATGTGTCCCCACAGTCATACTCCAAAAGCATTGTTCTAGCAATTTCTTATAAAAACCTATTCTTCCTCTCAACCATTCAATTTTTTTAGGCGTACGAGGGGAAGAGAAATTGTGTGTGTGACCAGATTCATCACAAAAACTTTTAAACAAATCATTTTCAATCTCCCCCCCATGGTCACTACAGAAATAGACGATGTGGCAAGAAGCTTCATTTTCAAGTGGTTTGCAAAAAGACAAAAATACATTAAGCATATCACTTTTTGAAACCAAAGAGAAAATCCAAGTGAAATGAGAGAAATATTGACAACCACAAGACAATACTCACTACCACAAAGTGATTGAGTTATGATTGGTCCAAAAAGGTCAATGTGAAGAATTTCAAGAACCCTCTTAGTGCTAAGGACTCCTTTGGATTTAAAGGAGGTTTTAGTTTGCTTTCCTTGAGTACAAGGGTGGCATTCCTCATCCTTCTTAAAATCCAATTTAGGAAGTCCTTTGACCAAGTCCCTTTTATTGTAACTTCTTCAATTGATGCATATTTACATGACCAAGCCTACTGTTCCACAAAGATACATCATGTTTTTATCAACAACTAGGCATTTATCAATAATAGGCTTAAAAGAATCAAGAACAGTTATATAAAGAATTCTGCTTCTCGTTCCCTTATGTATGCCATTGTAGGAGAGGGAGTATAGAAGCAATCATTCATGTGAAGTAGATGAAACAAGCTATTCATTATCACATAATTGGATAACACTAATGAATTTTGTTGTAGGCCATGCACAAGAAGATAATTCTTTATGCATAGGGAATTACATACATTACCCTCACCTATCACTTTACCTTTCTTATTGTTCCCAAATGTCATTGTACCTCCTTTACTCTTAGTAAGAGTGTTGAACTGGTCTCTATCATCGATCGTGTGCTTTGAGCATCCACTATCAACAATCCATTTGCCTTTTTTCTACATAGAAAGGAAGTGTCAATGTCGAATTCAAACTATTGGATCCGGAGTTAGCTTGGAGACCCATTTCATGTTTGGGTTGGTCCCCTTCTCTTTGTAAGAACAATAAGTAAAATAAAGATCATCATTCTTTCAATGAGCACAAACCATATATGACTTAGAGCCAGAAGTATCTCCATGGTATATTGGAGGCTTCTTGCTCTTTTTCTTACCTTTTCCCTTGCTCGTAGGGGCTTCCACATATCCCAAACCACTTCTACCAACTTGTTTGGTAGAGTGCTCAAGGACATCATTAAGGGAATTTTTCACTTTGACGAACTTTTGCATAATCCCTCTAAGTCTATGATTATCATCTCTAAGAGTAATGATTGTAGAATAAAGACTAGAAAGATCATCTGAGAATATAAAAGATCAGCCTCAAAACAGAGGGCTTTAGTTAAACAAGAATCCTTTTCAAGAGTAATACTAGTAACTTAATTACTAGGCAAGATAGGTCTAGATTCAAGATCACTAATTCTAGCAATAAGTCTAGCATTTTCAGTTCTAAGCATATTAAGCTCATCAAGATATATTCTATTTTCATCCTTAATACCATCACATAGATTTCTGAGATCATTAAACTTGGCAACAAGCTTATCATTTTCAGTTCTAATTAAAACAAGTTCATTAAGGCAAGTTTGGTTTTCATCTTTGAGACTATTGATGTTCTTAAGATAAATACCGTTTTCTACCTCAACTCCATTGTATTTCAATTCAAGTTCAAGAAATTGTCCTTGCAAGGAATCTATTCTATCAAGATGAACTTTTTCATTCTGCTCAAGAAATTCAATTTTAGCATATAGACCACCAATTATTTTCCCTAATATTTTCTTCTTAGATTTGCATTTAGAGTAAGAAGAAAGGGAAGCATGAGTCAAATCAATTGAGAGCATCTTTAGAAAGTTCATCAAACTTATCTCACCTATGTCTTCACTTGTTGAGGCCATGAGAGCAAGGTGACACTTTCCTTCATTTAAGCTAGAATCACTTGAGTAAGGCTCCTCCCAAGCAGCATGGGTAGAATCTTTGCCTCTTCTTTCCTTCTTCTCCCTCTTCTTGAACTTGCTCTCCTTTTGGTAGTCCTCCTTCTTATTGGAGTTGTTCTTGTGGTGGGACTTCTTTTCCTTGAGGTAATCATTCTTGTAGTGTCTCTTTTGACCACACCGATAGCATCTTGGAGAGAGGAGGATGAGGGGTTTCCCTTGAAGTATTTTCCCTTAGGGTAGTTGGTTTCATGATCACTAGGGGCTTCATCTTCACTAGAGGGAGGAGTAGGTCGGTAAGCAAGTTGTTTTTTGATAACAATTGCCTCCACTTGAACTTTAAAGGATGCATCCTTGATCTTCTTGGATTCCTTTTCTTTTAGCTCATCTTCTTCTTCTTGCTTGTCAAGCCTCACTTCAAAATCTTGGAGATTCCCAATGATCTCTTTGGTAGCATTGTCTCCAAGGCTTCTTGTTTCTGCATTGGAGGTCACCTTGGATTGCCATTTCTTGGGAAGAGATCTAAGAATCTTGGAGTTGACCTTCCCTTGGTCCATGGGTTGTCCCAAAGAAGCAAGAACATTCACAATGGTGTTGAACCTAGCATACATTTCAGCAATTCTCTCTTTCCTTCCCATCTTGAAGTTCTCAAACAAGCCATTGAACATATAGACCTTTGACTCGTTGAATTGATTGGTGCCTTCATAGGTAACACAAATCTTATCCCATATCTCATCGGTTGTATCCCAAGCAGAGATCCAGTTGAACTCAATGGGAGTGAGGGCTGAATAGATGATGCTTATTGCCTTGGCGTTGAGCTAAACCTTCTTGGTGGAATTTTTGTTTCAAGTGGCCATGTCACCATCTGGTTCCTTGTATGGAGAAGCAATCACTCTCCACATGTCTTAGCTCACCCCTTTAAGGTAGAACTACATCCTTCTCCTCTAATAGAGGAAGTTGGGGCCATCGAATATGGGGGGGCATGGAGAATGCTCCTTCTATATTGAGGGACCCCAAAAAATTATCTCCCATCTTCTCATCTTGTAGGAGCACTTGCTTGAAGAAGTCCTGCTCCGATACCACTTGTAGGATCAATGGGCTCTAAAGGGGTGGGGGTTGAATAGAGCTAAAACACTTAAACCAATTCGTTAGACCTTCAAATTACTTCAAGAAATAAGGTTGCAAATATGGAACTTGAGTGCAACTAAACATACATAGAAAGGATGAGAGAGATTGAATAAGAAAAAGAACACAAGTTATGTATAGTGGTTCTGAACTACAAACTAGGAGGGTGAAAGTCCACTACCTAAAGGGGTCAATCCCTAGGATTTGCAACCATTGCACACTTCTTATAATCCATGATAAGAGATACAATATGCCCTTCATTTTCTAGGGAAACAATGCCTAGCCCTCATTTAAGGATCAAAGGAGCCAATAACCTTATAAGGACTTACCTATCCTAGAGCAAGAGTCTTCAACCTATGTAAGGGCTTACCCACTTTTGCAAGGATCTAGACACCTTCACCAACGAGATCTCTTCCTGAAACAAGTCTTCCTCCTTAAAGAAATTACCCACTCTTCTCTTGGATCTTTAGCCTTCAACTTCACCTTCACTAAGGAGAAGCTTTCTCCATCATATCTTGAGAGAAAGCAGTTGGGGAAGATAGAGCACTTCACAAGGAGTACATTCAAGCAACTCTATCACAAATAACCTATCTCACTCGGATTGATGTTAATCTGTAGCAAGGTAGAGATAAAGGGTTTCTTAGTAGACAAATCCACTCAACTATATCTAGGTGAATAAGAAGCAAACTTGGAATGAAGTCCAAGGGAACCTATTTATAGTTGGGGGTGTCTACTAGCCAATAGATGCACTTGGGAACAAATTCTAGTCATTTGGGGTGTTGCAACAAATCTATTTTTGAGTTTTGCAACACTATAATGACTAGAAATTCTTTTTCTACACATTCTGTATAGTGTAATTAGTCAAGTTTGAATAAAGGTAACTCGACCAATAGAATTATGCAATAAAGAAAAATTGAGTTGTTGGTCGAGTTTATCCTGGAGGAAACTCAACTCGAGGGCTTAAATTTGATTTGCCTATGTAGAGGTGTCAGTTAATTTTGTCTTGCAGATACTCAGCCAACCCTGAAAGTTCCCAAGATCCATCAAGAGTATTAGTCGATTTTATCCTAGATGAAGCTCGACCGACGAAACTCCCTGTGATGAATTTTTTAAAATTGCTATATAAGTGTTTAACAATTCGTTTTAAGTGCATGCTATATTTTTCTCATCTTAGTTACAAGTCATAGCTTCAATACAAATGATTTACAAGATTGTCCTAAGGGTTTTAGGGCATTTTCCACAAAATTATGTTTGCATCGATTTTGGTTTGTATTTGTTCAAGCTATGGTTTGATTGAATTCATCTTTTTTATGTACCTAATACCTGAAACGAATTTCAAATAGACATACTAGATACATATGAATGGAATGGTTAATTTATCATAGAAATATGGACAATATATAATATCTAGGTCAATAAGATTCACATTCGGTATCTAGTACAAAGATGAAGAAGTAGACATATTATCTCAATACGTATATACTTGAAGTGGAGATTTCAATTCCCTGCATCTTCTTCGACAATTCCTCTAGGTAAGAAGGGTAATTCCTTTTCCAATGTCCAACCTGGTGATAGTGGTGACAATTTTTTTCCTAATTCACCCCTCCCTTTTCTTTAAGTGCAGAAGACTTGGGTTTCTGGCCATCTTTAGACCTCTTCTTAGCCTTGTTGCTTGTATATTTCCCCTATGCTTTGTTGATCATCATCAAAAATGTGAATTCATACTTCTTCATTTGCATTTTAAGTGTTCTCAACATGCCAAGCAATTCTCACAATGACTTGTCAAAATTGTTAATGTTGTAGTACTTGACAAATTGGCTATATGATTCTAGAAATGACTATAGAGTCACATCTGTGGCCAACTCTTCGCCTAAGGGAAATCCAATCTTGCTAGGTTCTCCACATATCCAATCAAGTTGAGCACATGGGGTTGTTGATTAAAGGTCTAAATTGACTAAACCCTTGTTTTGATGATGGCTAACCATTCCACTCATTTGTATCTAGTGCTTCTACTTGAGTGATTTTAGATTGGATAGACACACTCCAAATGGCTAAACTTGCACATCCTGACTAGAGAAATCAAGTCATACATGCAAAAAGATCAATAATGAAGAATAGATAGTTTCCTCCATTGATCGTTGATGTAAATCACATGTAATGATTGTATGAATTGTTATTAAGCTTGGAAAAAATCAAGATCACTTAATTCAGATGTTGAAGAACGTTTTGGACATTTGTCAAAAATGATTATAGGTTGGCCCATTGGCCAAGTTTGTCCTTGTGACAACTCATCTAACAACCTGTCTGGATTTTAGAAAATGCCCAGGATCGACTGTGTTTGTCCCAGTGGCAGCTCAACCAACACCTGCACTTTGACTTGTTATACAGTTTCATTGGTTGATTTTTCTGAAAGACAACTCATCCAATAACATTGTATGGAAAAAGTGCAGAAAATTGTTTCTAGCTGATGGAGTGTTGTGAAACTCAAAAATATATCCATTAGAACACCCAAAACAGCTAGGATACTGGCTACTAGGCAACCTCAACTATAAATAGAACCCCTTGTACTACATACCATGATTAGCCAAGCACTATGAAGGTCCCCATATTATAGGTGAGAGAGATTTGAATCCAAGAGCCTCCATCCACTCTCATGAGCTTAATCACTAGCTACATCCATTAGGGTGAGTAGGAGATTTGTAAGAGAGCTAGTCCTACATGTATCTCTTGTGATTCTCTCACTTCCTCCACCTCACATTCTCTCTATATACCATGAAGATAAATATTCTATCTCTTAGATAAGAGAGATGAATACGAATAAGTGAAGGAGTCCCTTGGTGAAAGCTTCTCCTTGGTGAAGGTGAAGTCAAGGGTCGAAGATCCAAGACAAAAGTGGGTAAATCCTTGAAGACAGAAGACTTTCTGTAAGAGTGGGTAAGTCCTTGGAGAAGGCCAAAGACTTGTTGCAAGAGTAGGTAAGTCCTTGGTAATACATAATACTCTTGGTCATGGATAGGTAAGTCCTTTGTAATGGTTATTGGATCCTTGATCCAAAATGGAATGCAAGGTACCCTTGACCTATTAAAAGGGATGTATTATTTTTTAACTATTGTAGTGGAATATAAGGAGTGAGACATGGTTGAGAATCCTAGAGGTTGACCTCTTTAGGTGGTTCATGTACATATCCTAGTTTGGAGGTTGGAACCACTATAAAAAAACTTGTATTATCTTGTGCTTGTTCAATATTTCTCCCTTTCTATGCATGTTTAGTTGCACTCAAAATTCATACTTGCAATAATATCTTAACAATATCTTGAAGGTCTAATGAGTTTTGTTTAAGTGGTTAAGCTCTATTCGTCCCACTCCAGAACCCATTATAGATCCAATAGGCCCCCATTGGATCTCCCTCTTCCCTATTATACTTGAAAAATGCCTTTGGGATATTTTATCTCTATTGGCTTTCTTGACCTTGGTACATATTCTTAAGATGTGTCACCATCTTGAGAACATCCATATTTTCATGCTAGCACTACAAATCAGTTAATTGTGCATAGCATTAGACACTTGACATCTACATGATCTTCAAAATGTATCTTATAAGCATCCATTTCATCTTTATGCACGGTGGGAGTGGGTTCATATGGCTATGGTGTCTCCAGGACATAGAGCTTGTGCTCTTGAGTAAGAATGATTCTCAGCATGCTACACCAATTGTGGAAATTATTCCCATTCAACTTGTCCTTCACAAGGATTGATCGCAAGGAAAATGTGTTGTTGTTTGCCATATGTTTCTACAAAAAAAATTTATTTTGTCAAAACCCTTCTGATTTGAGTTGATTAAAAGAAAATTTGATGATATTAGTTAGGCTTTTAATTAATTATCACTGCCACTATTTTGTTCCAATTGATAGCCTTACCATCAATTCGGAAGATTGCAGCATACAACCTTATAGTGAGTCAAGATCTAAAATAATTAAGTTATTACCCAGCCAACCTCGGTGTCCATAACCAATTCAAGTAGGAAATATTTGCCGATTGCATCTTATATAATTCTTGGATAGATGGTATGCACAACTCCTTGTCATATTCCATATGTATTGTGGCGTTCATCTTGTGAAAACAAGATTAACTAATGCGAAAGTGAATTATTAGCAGTAGAATTACTAAAAATCACTAAAATTAAAACTTTTTGTTAAGAGATCCACAAATGGTAAAATGCTTTCATAAAGAAACAAGATAAGTTATTTACAAACTGATTCATCAGTACATCTCTGTATTATCTCATCTCGAGAGTCATAACACTGACTGCTCTGTTAAACTGTACATGAGTAGTATACAAAAATCTCAGGGCATTAAGCCAAAAATCTCAAATCTATATTAAACCATCTACTGACTACTAGGACCTGAGAGTATAGAGACGACACATAGGACTCTCTATATATAAGACCTAACAGACAGTGACTCCACCTGTGGATCACTGCTGTCCTTGATGTTGCTGCTGTTGCTGCTTCCCCCACTGATGGGTTCCTCCTTCCTCGGCGTCTACCTAAAAAGTTGAATCCCATGGGGGTGAGACAATTGAAAATTATCCCAGCGAGAGTTATAATTCTCCGCCAGAAGAATTGTTATTGCAGATAATAGAATAACATTGATCAGTAGGATTATAAATATTCAACAGTAGGTAAATCATCGAATAATTTAAGTAGAGCAGTATTCTCTAAACAATCATTTCAATTATAACTTGATTGAGTAACAAGTCATTTAATCAATAAGGTATATGAAGAACATGTATATTACTTATCCAATTAGGACTTAATAAACAATGTATCATCATCATTGTTTTCTTGTAGTTCAACCTAAGCAATTATGCTACACGGCTGATTGCATTTTACAAACATACTTATGCCCTGAGGAGATGAGGTATACCGCTCATACTCCAACCGACCATTATGAAATCGCAATCGGTACCATACATAGGTCATTAGAAGAGTCGGATTTCTATGACCTCATCCTCCCTAGTCAGTGTGAGGAATAACATGCAGGACATCTCATGTCTCTGCTATAATAGCTTTCCAGGGTATTCTGGCAACTTCGCTATTAGAGTTACAGTGGCATGTTGTACTCTCTTCGCCATCGAGGAATTTCTTGTTTATCTCACATCGATGCAGCATTAACAACATCCTCGGGAGATTAGTGATACATCATCCCAACATATACATATAATGAAGAATTGAGAGATTAAATGTTTATCTCACATCAATTCCTCCATTAGGACGTAAGGATATTCACGTCCATAACCCCCACATACTAAAAAGTATGCTCTCTAGGAGTTCCCTTAGGAAAACCTGTTTCACCATCATCTAGCTTCTGATGATGATGGATTTATGGTTAGGGCTCTACATGATATCAATATACTTGATTATTTAAGTACATTATGGCATTTTTTTAGCATCAGGCATGTTTTCAAACATAAATCATTAAAACAATTGCTATAAAGAAAGAGTACTATTTGTATTAAGTTCATTTCACATCTTATTCAACATTGGGATCTCAATCCCTAACCATCTCATGTATATGACTGAGGAATATGGGTGTTCGAACCCTTAAATCATCAAAACACTTGTTACCAAGTATCATACTGCCATCCAGTCATTTGACAGTATAAACAAGATAATAGCAATGTTGATATTTCATATGGCTCATATATCATGTCAATCTCTTATGTTACCTCTCACTAGGCAACATAACATATCATTTCTTACATACTCTTTAAGTACTTTTGATAAGCAAAGCTTCATAGTTCATACCTAGCTATGTTCAATATTCCAAAAAAACCTACATGATTAGTACATATGAATACAAACACATCTATTTTAGATCGGCATAATGCAAAACATTAATAACATCACTATTTAATGGTTTTACCAGGGTTAGGGTTTCCCTTTTTAATTCAATTAGGGTTAATGACTTATCATTGCATTACCCAACCATAGCTTCATAATATAAATCATAACCCAAAATTAGGGTTTACTATACACATTACATCACATTACCCTATATTAGGGTTTACTATTCACATTGCATCACACTATCCTAGATTAGGGTTTACATAATGAATTATGATCATACCTTCATCATGTATCAGGGATACTTTCATTACTACCCTCAATTAGGGTTTAGGATTCATTAACCATCATAATTAGGGTTTCATGATCTCACTAACATGGATCATACCCTAATTAGGCATTCATTCATATTGAGAGTCCATTACTTGATTAACATACATATAAGAAGTTTTTTCTCTCTCATCCCTTATATAAGTTGATGCTTTCATCACCCTTGATTAGACTAAGTCAACTCAACATTGACACTGTGGGCTGTGGCATTACTATTATGATCATTAAAGCTTACTCATTCAAAGAGTACTAATTACTCTATCCCATCAAGGATACCTGTATTATAATCACCATTGATTATAACATGCACTAATCAACTAATCACTTGGTCCTTTAATCACTTTGAGTATCCATGAGGTTTAGGTTAATCAACCACCAAACCATCTTGAACACTAAGACATCAAATGATCTTGACCTACTTAGACCTCAAACGGTCTTGCACACTAAACCTCCAAACAGTCTAAGACCATTTGGACCTCCATGCGGTCTTGGACTACCCTTCAAACCGTTTGGTGGTGAAGACTGTTTGGTCAAGTTTCACTTTGAAACCACATGAACACAACCAACCTTGAAACTACATGAGCCCAAACGGTTTGGGATCATTTGGTCCCAAACGGTCTTGAGACCATTTGGACCCAAACGGTCTTGAGACCGTTTGGTCCAAACCACCTCAAAACCGCAAGGACCAAAAAGTGTCTCAACCACTTCACTTGAATTAGGGTTTCCAATGTTGATCCCCTCAATCGATCAAGTACATGTTAACCAATCACCAATTGAGTTAATTAGGTCAACCTTCAACTGATTTGACCCTCAATTGACCCTTAATTGACCATCAATTAGGGCTTAAATCAATTGGATTAGAGTTTAGAATCGATGATCCTTCAACATAATTCAATGTGAATCTAATTGATTTGAACCCATTGAACCATCATCCAATTTGATCATGATATGACCCCAAATGGTCTTGGGATCGTTTGGATGACCTCCAAACGGTCTTGACACCATTTTCTCAAGTCAACACCAAAAACCAAGTCAACCAATTAGGGTTTGGTCCATTGGGTTGATCACCATATTAACAATTGACTGTACTTCAAATTGGGACCTTTGGATCTTCAATTGGTCAACTATACTTAACCCTAGACCTCAAAATGGTCTTGGGTGATCACCAAACGGTCTTGAGACTGTTTGGGTGATCCCCAAATGGTTTTGAAACCATTTGGGTCACTCAACCCAAACTTCAACATTATTGAATTATCAAAATTAGCAATTAACCCGATTAGGGTTTAGATGGATGATGGACCTCTAATTGATGAACCACTTGGAATTAATTGATGATTGTTGATAGGTTATTAGTCTACTTTATTGTAAAAATATCTTCAAATGGTCAACGCTTGGCTAACGCCTCCAAACGGTCGTGGACCATTTGCTTCTATGCGGTTTGGTTGAAATAGTTTGCAATCAAACAGTTTGAAACCGTTTGCTCCCAAATGGTTTGGGAAACCGTTTGAGAAAGGATTGGAGACCGTTTGATAAAGCAAAAACCTTGGATGAACATCAAAATTAATTCCACCTTCATCTACCTCTGTTCAACCAAGAACATGGTTGTTCTTCACGGAATTTATAGCAAGAACACAAGAGTATCTAAAGAAGAAGAAGAATAACTAACGATTTTTCATGGAGATGAGGATGCATTAACAAAGATTAAGGTTTAGAGTTATAAAACCCACCTCTAGGACTGATCCAGAGCTCCTAGATCCGTAGCTTTAATGGTGGTTTGAGCTCCAGTAGTTGTCCAAGGTTCCTTCTTCACTTTTGGGATGAACAAGATGGCTCCAAAGGAAAATCGTGTGAAGAAAACCAATAATCCAACCTTGTTTTATGGTTTCCACCATGAATTCGAGGTAGATGATGATCAAAGATTACCAAACTATCTTGGTCGTCCTTCCTATGTTCCATATCTCTCCCTTGGTCGGCCAAAGCAAGAAGATAAGGAAAAGAACTAAGGGAAACGATCCTTGGTGTTGTTGGAAAAGATGCCTATATGTATTTATGGGTTTTTCAAGGAAAATAGAAAAAGATTACTATCTCTTTTAATTCCAACTTGTTTTCAACCAAAACTTCCTCCACTCTTTGGATACGTGCAACCCTTCTAAACTCATGCAAAACTCCTCCATTATCCAAGGTTTAAAGGAAAAGAAACCAAACATCTTAATAAGTTGTATATTAATGTCCATCGTTTTTGGATATTGCTTTATTTTATAATAATGTGAATAACTTCCACTTCATCCAAGATCTTTTTGGTGCCCAAGCATGACGCAAGCTCTTCCTATATATTGCAAACACATCCTTCAACTTTTTGTTGAAGGGATTCATAATTAATATATTTCCCTATTGCATTAAGTTATATTAAAGAGCCATTTGTGCTTAAATCTTGATTATTTCAATATCAAGATTCTCTCTCTTCCATGATCATACAAATGAGGCACCCCTCTCATTTTCTTTGCTGTACTTGAAGCCAAGAAACATGAGAGACCCTCTAGATGTGATATTTTGCATGTTGAACCCTAGGTTTTGGGTAAATTGCACATTACACCAAAACTAGGTTTTAATGCACAAGGATTGCTCTTCAAGCTATATTTTGGTGCTCAAGCTTGTGGAACCCATACCACCACATCATATTCATTATCATGATATCTCAACATTCAGAGGAACATCTTATCATGTGCAAATTGCAAGTTAACCCTTCTACTTGGGTAATTTGCACTTTAGTCCAAAGTTAACAAAACAATGTTTCAACATTATTCAAAACAGACTAAAATTGAAATATAAGTTCCTCAAAAACTTTAATTACTTTTTAAAAGATAGGGACAAGAAATTAATTAACTTTATTAGGAAAAACACCTAGGGTTAGTACATAACCCAGGTCAGTGATGTAAAAAATTATCCACCCCTTACAAGGATTTTGTCCCCGAAATCATTACAAAACATATTAAGAGAAAAGAGCAGGGTATTTCCTCCTCATCCCTACATCTAGTTCCCACGTGGCTTCTTCAATGCCATGGTGATTCTAGAGGACTTTCACAAGACTTATATCTTTCTTTTTTAGCTTTTTAATTCTTCTGTCAAGAATCAACACATGTCCTTCTTCATAAGATACATCATCATTCAATTCTACTTCCATAGGTTGCAGAATAGATTCTGTATCAAGATGACATTTCCTAAGCATGGAAATGTGGAACACTGGGTGTAACTTTTGCAACTCAGGTGGTAACTCCAGCTTATAAGCTACCTTTCCAATCTGTTCAATGATTTGATAAGGCCCCATAAACCTAGGAGTTAACTTTCCTTTCCTTCAAAATCTAAGAACTCCTTTCCAGGGTGAGACCTTGAGGTACACTCTGTCTCCAACCTAGAATTCTAAAGGTCTACGATGCTTATCAGCATATGATTTCTGCCTATCCTGTGCAGTCTTTAACTATTGTTGTATTATTTTAATCTTCTCAGTGGTCTGCTGTACAAGATCAGTTGATATTCACCAATTTCATACCAACATAGGGGAGATCTACAATGTCTACCATACAAAGCTTCATAAGGTGCCATGTCAATGCTATGTTGATAGCTGTTATTGTAGGAAAACTCTATCAAACTTAGGTGCAGATCCCAACTTCCAATAAACTGAAGAACACATGCTCTAAGCAAGTCCTCCAAAGTCTGTATAGTCCTTTCTGATTGTCCATCTGCCTGAGGAGAAAAGGCTGTACTAAACCTTAATTGTGTGCCTAAGGCTTTATGAAGTCGCTCCCAAAAAGGACTCATAAACTGGGGACCTCTGTCAGAAACAATGGTAACTGGGACCCCATGCAGCCGCACTATTTCATCTAAATATAACTGTGCCAGCTCCTTAGCAGAATAGGTTATTTTGACAGGTAAGAAATGTGTCGTTTTTGTCAACCTATCAAATATTACCCAGATGGAATCATGTCCTTTGGCTGTCCTGGGTAATCCAACCACAAAGTCCATGGTTACATGATCCCACTTCCACTGTGGTATGGGTAAAGGTTGCATTGTTCCTGCAGGCTTCTGGTGTTCAGCCTTAACTTGCTGACACACAGGGCACCGCAAAACGAACTCAACAACGTCCTTTTTCAAACTAGGCCACCAATATATATCTTTCAAGTTTCAATACATCTTGGTGCTTCCTGGATGCATAGCATACATTGAAGAATGAGACACTTCTAGGATTAACTTCCTCAAGTTGTCTACATCAGGCACTATCATTCTACCATGATAACATGCTACTTGATCATCTGAGTCATAGAAACCATCTCGTTTCTCACTACCATACTCTGATCTAATCAGTTGAACTGTAGCATCAACTTACTGTGCCTCCTTAATCTACTGTCTCATAGTAGGTTTTATATGCATCTCAGCTAACAACCCGGCTAACAATGATACTTTTAACTGTACATTGTCTTGCCTTAAGGAGATAAGCATATCCCTCTTAGAGCATACTAAGGAATTCAACTGTGCTTTATTTAGGATTGGTGTTGCTGATTTCCTACTCAAAGCATCAGCAACCACATTGGCCTTCCCTGGATGATAATCAATTGTACAATCATAATCCTTGATTAACTCCATCCAGCGGTGTTACCTCATGTTAAGATCATGTTGAGAGAAGATATACTTTAGGTTCTTATGGTCTGTGAAAATCTAGAATGTCTCTCGATAGAGATAATGTCTCCAGATCTTCAAAGCATGGACTATAGTAGCTAGTTCTACATCATGTGTTGGATAATTCTCCTCATGTTTCTTAAGCTGTTGGGAAGCAAAAGAAATCACTTGTTTATCCTACATCAGCACACATCCTAGTCCATTCTTAGAGGCATCACAGAAAATTATATACCATTTCCCTTGCTCAGGTAATACCAGCACTAGTGCACTAGTCAACCTCTCTTTCAACGGCTGGAAAGATTGTTGACACTTGTCACTCCAGGAAAAAGGAACATCCTTCCTGGTCAACTTAGTCAAGGGTAAAGCTATGGAACTAAAGTTCTTAATGAACCTCCTGTAATAGCCTGCTAACCCTAAGAAACTGCGAATCTCTGTCGGTGTCTTCGACTGCTCCCATTGCAAGACTGATTCTACCTTTTTAGGGTCAACAAAAATACATGAAGTAGATATTACGTGTCCAAGAAAAGAAACTTCTGGTAACCAAAACTCACACTTGCTAAACTTAGCATATAACTTATGCTCTCTTAGCAAAGTTAGAGTCTGACGAAGATGTTGTTCATGCTGCTGAGCATCTCTACTGTAGATTAGAATGTCATCTATGAAGACAACAACGCACTGATCAAGAAAAGGTCGAAAGATTCTATTCATGAGTTCCATAAATGCAGCTGGTGCATTAGTTAGTCCAAATGACATAACTGTGAACTCATAGTGACCATACCTTGTCCTGAAGGTGGACTTAGGTATGTCACTACCCTTAATACACAACTGATGATATCCCGACCTCAGATCTATCTTTGAGAAGACTGTTGCACCACACAACTGGTCAAAGAGATCATCAATCCTAGGAAAAGGATACTTATTCTTTATTGTTACTTTATTTAACTGTCTATAATCAATGCATTACCGCATTGACCCATCTTTCTATTTAACAAAGAGGATTAGAGCACCCCAGGGTGAAGTACTCGGTCAGATGAAACCCTTCTCAAGCAACTCTTGTAGCTGTTTCTTGAGTTATGCCATCTCAGCAGGCGCCATCCTATACAGTGTTTGTGCTATAGGTTGTGTGTTTGGGATTAGATTAATCTCAAAATAAATCTCTCAAGGCGGAGGTACACCTGGAAGTTCTTCAGGAAATACATCTTCAAATTCCCCGACTATCGGAACTTCATCAGGGTTAGAACTCTCCATGATGGTATCTACCACATGGGCCAAGAATGCATAACATCCTTGCCTCATCATCTTCTCAGCTACCATAGCAGACACAAGATAGGTTGGTAGAATCTTTCTTTGTCCTTGAAAGATCCATGTGTCACTATCATTAGTGAACACAACTTGCTGGGACTCACAATCCAAGGCAACCTTATACCTTTCTAAGGTATCCATCCCAAGGACTACATCAAATCCATACATCTCAAGTGGTATAAGATCCACTTGAATGCGATGTTCAGAAAAGAAGAGGATGCAGGGAGAACATACCTCCCGTAAAACAACAGATCCCATTAAAGGAGTTTCTAACAACAAACTATCTGCTCTATGACTTGTAGTCATGTCACAGTCAAGAATCACTCTTCGAGTGATAAAGGAATGCGTAGCACCCGGATCAATTAAAACATATACGGCGCAATATGTAGACATATCAGAATTAAACAACTCCATTTGACCTACCACAACCCGAGGGTTGATCACTGCATCAGGTGGATTCATCGCATAGAATCTCACCATCGCTTGTAGTTGATTCAGTGCTCGATGAGTGGGTGCCGATGATCCAACTTGGGACGCTTGTCCACGTCCTTTAGCATTACCTAGAAACTGTCTCCTTTGAGTACCTTGCTGACTCTGCCTTTGAGGATGAGTCACACTCATTTCTCTAGCTCTACAATCCTTCATCAGATGTCCCATCTTCCCACATATGTAACAATTTCTATTCCCTTACTGTGGTCTAGATGGTCCTGTAACCAACATAGATGCAGAGCTGCAAGCTCCTTCTAGTGGTAGGCTTCATCCTCTACCCATATTCGATGTCCACTGCGTCTAGGTACTGAATCTAGGTGGTGGTGTAGGCACGGAAAACCTTGGTTTCTTAAAATCTTTAGATGAAGATCCTTGGAACTGGGGATACATCCTCTTGTTCTTGGTCTATCTCTTCTCTGAAACGGACCTCTCTATCCTCCTGACTAACTCCATAAAAGTAGCAAATCTTTCCCTATTCTCCAGAGCAGACACAGGGGTGGTCAACTCAGCATTTAATCCCTTCTCAAAATGCCTAATCCTTTCTTCATTTGTTGATGCCATGTGCGGGCAGAACCGCAACAACTCCATGAACTTAGCTTCGTACTCGCTAATGTTCATAGGTCCCTGCCTTAACCTTTCAAACCGAAAGATTTTCTCATCCAAGAACGTCTTAGGAAAGTATCTGTTGACAAATTCTCATCAAAATACTTCCCATTCGATCTCCACACCTGGCCTTTTCACTTCTTCCATGGTACACCAGTGACCATCACTCCCTTTGAGAAGATACACAGCATGTCTAACCTTCTCAGCTTCTGGGATGTTCAGGATTCTAAAGGCCTTCTCTAGTTCAGTTAGCCACAAGTCAACATCTGTTGGGTCAGCTGTTCCAGCATATTCTATGGCTCCAACCCAGCGAAGTCGTTCAAACATCTTACCGGTACCCTGTCCTTCTGGATGGGTAGGTGCCCTAGGTACATGTATAGGCATCCTATCAGTCATGTGTGTCATGGCAGTCATGAACTTCCCAAACATGGCTTGGAAGGCTAGATTCCCCATGTCCACTGGATTGAACTGGGGTGGTTCAGGTACAGGTTCCTCCCTTTCTTGATTTCTTACACCTCTTCCAGGTGCAACAACTCTACTTTCTGCAATGTGTTCCTCGTGTGATCCAGACATCTTTAGTTTTATCTTCTCCTCCTATATGAGTAGAAGACACTATCAGATATACTGGAAGGCACTAGAACAGACTTTACAACCCTAGTACTATGTCTCTGTAGACTCAACAAACCTAGAGCTCTAATACCACTAATTGTGGCATCCGTCTTGCGAAAACAAGATTAACTAATGCTGAAGCAAATTATTAGCAGCGGAATTATTGAAAACCACTAAAAAGTAAAACTTTTTGTTAAGAGATCCACAAATGGTAAAACTCTTTCATAAAGAAACAAGATAAGTTATTTACAAGCTGATTCATCAGTACATCTCTGTATTATCTCATCTCTCGAGTTATAACACTAACTGCTCTGTTAAACTATACATGAGCAGTATACAAAAATCTCAAGGCATTAAGACAAAAAATCTCAGATCTATATTAAACCATCTACTAACTCCTAGGACCTGAGAGTACAGAGACGACACATAGTATTCTCTATTTACAAGACCTAACAGACAGTGACTCCACCTGTGGATCACTGCTGTCCTTGATGTTGCTGCTATTGCTACTCCCCCACTGATGGGTTCCTCCTTCCTCGACATCTACCTAAGAAGTTGAATCCCACAGGGGTGAGACAATTGAAAATTGTCCCAGCGAGAGTTATAACTCTCCGCCAAAATCATTGTTATTGCAGATAATAGAATAACATTGAGCAGTGGGATTATAAATATTCAACATTAGGTAAATCATCGAATAAGTTAAGTGAGTAGTATTCTCTAAACAATCATTTCAATTATAACTTGATTGAGTAACAAGTCATTTAATCAATAAGGAATATGAAGAACATGTATATTACTTGTCCAATTAGGACTTAATAAACAATGTATCATCAATCATTGTTTTCTCGTAGTTCAACCTAAGCAATTATGCTACACGGTTGATTACATTTTACAAACATACTTATGCCCTAAGGAGATGAGGTATACCGCTCATACTCCAATCGACCATTACGAAATCATAATCAGTACCATACATAGGTCATTAGAAGAGCCAAATTTCTATGAACTCATCCTCCCCAGTCAGTGTGAGGAACAACATGCATGACATCTCATGTCTCTGCTATAATAGCTTTCCAGGGTATTCTGGCAACTTCTCTACTGGAGTTACAGTGGCATGCTGTACTCTCTTTATCATCGAGCGATTTCTTGTTTATTTCACATCGATGCGGCATTAACAACATCATCGCTAGATTAGTGATACATCATCCCAGCATATACATATAATGAAGGATTGAGAGATTAAATGTTTATCTCAAATGAATTCCTCCATTAGGACGTAAGGATATTCACGTCCATAACCCCCTCATACTCAAAAGTATGCTCTCCAGGAGTTCCCTTAGGAAAACCTATTTCACCATCATCTAGCTTCTGACAATGATGGATCTATGGTCAGGGCTCTACATGTTATCATTATACTTGATTATTTAAGTACATTATGGCATTCTTTTAGCATCAGGCATGTTTTCAAACATAAATCATTAAAACAATTACTATAAAGAAAGAGTACTATTTGTATTAAGTTCATTTCACATCTTATTCAACATTGGGATCTCAATCCCTAACCATCTCATCATTATGACTCAAGAATATGGGTGTTCGAACCCTTAAATCATCAAAACACTTGTTACCAAGTATCATACTGCCATCCAGTCATTTGACAGTATAAACAAGATAATAACAATGCTGATATTTCATATGGCTCATATAGCATGTCAATCTCTTAAGTTACCTCTCACTAGGCAACATAACATATCATTGCTTACATACTCTTTAAGTACTTTTGATAAGCAAAGCTTCATAGGTCATACCTAGCTATGTTCAATATTCCATAAAACCTGCATGATTAGTACAGATGAATACAAACACATCTATTTTAGATCGACATAATGCAAAACATTAATAACATCACTATTTAAAGGTTGCACCACTATGCCCTTACTAGGGTTAGGGTTTCCCTTTTTAATTCAATTAGGGTTTATGACTTATCATTGCATTACCCAGCCATAGCTTCATGTTATAAAGCATAACCCAAAATTAGGGTTTACTATACAGATTACATCACATTACCCTAGATTAGGGTTTACTATTCACATTGCATCACATTATCCTAGATTAGGGTTTACATAATGAATTATGATCATACCTTCGTCATGTATTAAGGATACTTTCATTACTACCCTCAAATTAGGGTTTAGGATTCATTAACCATCATAATTCGGGTTTCATGATCTCACTAACATGGATCATACCCTAATTAGGCAATCATTCATATCGAGAGTCCATTACTTGATTAACATACATATAAGAAGTCTTTTCTCTCTCATCCCTTATATAAGTTGATGCTTTCATCATCCTTGATTAGACTAAGTCAACTCAACATTGACACCATGGGCTATGCCATTACTATTGTGATCATCAAAACTTACTCATTCAAAGAGTACTAATTACTCTATCCCATCAAGGATACCTTTATTATAATCATCATTGATTATAACATTGACTAATCAACTAATCACTTGGTCCTTTAATCACTTTTGAGTATCCATGAGTTTAGCTTAATCAACCACCAAACCATCTTGACCACTAAGGCATCAAACGATCTTGACCTACTTAGACCTCAAATGGTCTTGCACACTAAACCTCCAAATGGTCTAAGACCGTTTGGACCTCCATGTGGTCGTGGACTACCCTTGAAACCGTTTGGTGGTGAAGACCGTTTGGTCAAGTTTGACTTTGAAACCGTTTGGTGGTGAAGACCGTTTGGTCAAGTTTGACTTTGAAACCACATGAACAAAACTGACCTTGAAACCACATGAGCCCAAACGGTTTGGGATCGTTTGGTCCCAAACGGTCTTGAGACCGTTTGGACTAAACCACCTCAAAACCGCAAGGACCAAAAAGTGTCTCAACCACTTCACTTGAATTAGGGTTTCCAATGTTGATCCCCTCAATCGATCAAGTACATGTTAACCAATCACCAATTGAGTTAATTAGGTCAACCTTCAACTGATTTGACCCTCAATTGACCATCAATTAGGGCTTAAATAAATTGGATTTGAGTTTAGAATCGATGATCCTTCAAGTTGTCTACATCAGGCACTATCATTCTACCATGATAACAGGCTACTTGTTCATCTGAGTCATAGAAACCATCTCATTTCTCACTACCATACTCCGATCTAATCAGTTGAACTGCAGCATCAACTTGCTGTGCCTCCTTAATCTATTGTCTCAGAGTAGGTTTTATATGAATCTCAGCTAACAACCCGACTAACAATGATACTTTTAACAGTACATTGTCTTGCCTTAAGGAGATAAGCATATCCCTCTTAGAGCATACCAAGGAATTCAGCTGTGCTTTATCTAGGATTGGTGTTGCTGATTTCCTACTCAAAGCATCAACAACCACATTGGCCTTCCCTGGATGATAATCAATCGTACAATCATAATCCTTGGTTAACTCCATCCAGCGGTGTGTTGCTGATTAGTCTCACTTATCAAGTGTCTAGGATATCGACTTTGGCAAGAGGGACAAATCCTATCTAGATCACTCAGAGTCGATCTCCATGTGTCACAATGTACCCGAGCACCACCTTTATGGAAACCCTTCAAGGTCACATTAGATGGTGTCAAATTTCATCGAATGACATGTAATGAGTGCAGTGACTTCAAGTTTAAGAACCAAAATCACTACTATCACTTTGAGAGTTGATTTTGACTACCATTTGAATGGTTTCTATGTGGGAAGTGCAACTATTGCATGTGGGGAATGCAGTGCGGAATGAGAAGGGGAAGGAGTTTTCATCGATCTAGACATGACATGCCATGTAGAGACAACCAATGTTTGGATCGAAACAACAATAACCATGATGGTGAGAAGAGTATACCATAAAGACACACGTTGTGATGTCATAGTCAAATTTGTGATGATTTTATGAATGGGTAAAGGGATATACAACATCCCAAAGACCCATAAAAATTTATATTGCAGTGGAGAATCTTAAAGTACTTGGAACGGACGTCTGTGAGAGAGTAGGGGTGGTAATGCGATTAATAAGGTAGGTTTATATGTCAAAAACAAAATTTCAGAAACACTTAGGTGTATTGGAGTGGGAAAGTAGGTTAAGGTCGGTGTCAAGTATGTGTCTCATTTTGTGCTCGACTATACCATTATGTTCATGAGAATTGGGATAAGTGAAGCGATGATGTGTCTAATTATGATAAAGGTAAGTAGCAAGGGCACCCACCAAAATATGTTTGCAAAGATTTTATAGAGGTTTGCAATAGCCGCTCAACAAACTTATGAAAAGATTAAAAAACCAAAAAAACTTCAACCATTTTGCATATAGGAAAACACCAATAAAATTTAGAAAACTCATTAACAAATAATAAAAAGTAACAATGTCCATCCTTAGAGGGAACATGAGTTGGTCTCCATACATAAGCAAAAACTAATTGTTAAGGAAAGGTGCTATAATGAGGTGTTATTAGAAGAGTGAGTGTCTTTGTTTGCCTTGAAAGCAAGACTCACATGTTGATAATGGAGTAGTAGTAGATGAGACTAGCATGTTATTGGATGAGATAAGTGGCATCAACAATCGTGAGCTTGGATGGACAAGATGTTGGTGCCACATATCTTTGGCTACACAAATGCTATGAAGAGATGGGGAGGGACAAAACATGCATGGACGACGATGGGAATTTGCACCAACAAGGCTATATAACCCATCTTTAGGAGGACCTTTGAGAAATGGCTGGTAAGCTTGCAAATCATTTATAAGGTTGTATAAATAATTGTAAAAATATCAACCATTGTCCTTGTTAAAATGAGATACATATAAGAGATTTTTGGACACAAAAGGAATGTGGAGAATATTAGAAAGATAGAGAAGATGAGAGGAAGATAGCAAACAAGAAAACCAATATTTGAAATGGAATGAATTGTACTATTGCCTACTTACAAATGTTCAGAACCATGGTAGGGAGTAGACTCATGCTTATGATGATCATTACTTGTGTCATGATGAGAGGAGAGAGTGTTAGGTCAGTCACATAGAGAGCGTTGTGAACACATCCTAGAAGTAAGATCCAAGTTGTTGAAGATAATAACATTGAAGTTAGACACATCAAGAGGCTGATCAATGGTGAACAACTGATCAAAGAGTATTTAGCTTGGAGAAGAAACAAAGTGACAACTTGATCTCCTTGTTTTAGATTATGAAGCTATCTATTAAGCTGTAAAATATTGGTGTGGGAAGGAGAGTTGTAGGTAGTGTTGGTATGTATGCCTAGAGAGCCAATCATATGATGATTGGATTGGCATATATTCTGATTGATTTGATAGATATCAAAGGCAAGCTTCCAATTTATTCTAGCTCAATCGATTATGAGATAAATGATGGAGTAAAATGAATGTCTTAAGAATTACAATACTCAATGATGTATGTCTTTAGGTTGAGGACTTGAACAATGAGATCATACAGATAATAAGAGTATGTACATTCTTGTTATGTTCCTAATCGGATGTCATTGTAGAAGGTTGACAGACAACAATGACACATCAAGACTAGAGTGTGTGTTGGTTGATGGCCGTGTCTCATTAGTCATGATATGTGATATCAAACCAAGCACACAGATACATGTTGGAGAATAGTGTATCAGACAGACCCACCATGAGTGTGACTCATGGAACCATGACATGGTAGTCAGAGTCATCTCTCATAGTGATGGTGGTGATTGTGATTCTTAGACCTGAAATCACTGCACTCGCCGAATGTGATTGGGTACACTTTGGCATCATCAAATGCAGTCCTGAAACATGGGTTGTTATAATGGTGATGATTGGGTGGATTTGACCACATGAGATATACTGTGAGTGATAGATATGGGACTTGTCCCTTCGAAGGGAGTATGATGTCCAAGCCACTTTATAAGCAAGACTGAGAAAGGCATGTGCATGCACATGTGAATCAATATATGATATTGATGTCACACATATCTCAGACAGTCTGCTCTAGTTCAAGAAACATGAATGAACATTGAAAGGATGACAAATCCATGCCTTGAGTTCATTCAAGATATCAGAGATAAAGGAATTATACATTCACTGGAACACCAATCACAAACTGTAGGATTGAAAGTTATTCTCCAACTTTCCTTTTCACTTGGGTAGCACTGATGTGCGACTAGGCAACACTCTTTGCTTGTGATGTCATAAGCTAGTTATGGCCATTCACTGCCAATGTGAAATGGGACCTATAGGGTCACACACAAAGGATTTACTTGGAAGAGGAGTTTATCCATGAATGATGTTTGGATTGATTACTAAAGTATTTAGGTACTCAATCAAACATTCAATCAATAAACTTGACTCAGAATCATCAAGTTCAAGTGTTGAACCAACTGATTTGAGTGTCAGATTGATTGAGAACTGAATTGACAGTGTTCTGCACAATCTGGACCACCAACCGACCAGTTCACTGGGTGAACCGATCGGATCATGGTTAGTGAGAAGACCAGTTTACTTTAATGAACCGATTGGTTTACTTGTCCAAATAAGCAGTGTTGTATTTTCCTAGTTTGTGAGAAACGTTTTTCATTTCACTTGTTCAATTCAATTGGGACAAGAATTAATATTTGTGTTAATTAGAAATGAATAAGGAAAGTCAATTGGAGGCAAGTCTCGGAAGTGAAACGACCGGTTCACTAGTGAATTGATCGGCTCACCTTGCCAAATGACCATTTCACCTACCACAGTGTAAATTGTTCATGGAAATTCCGGACCCTTCTACTCCCGCACATACTGGGAACCCTGACCCTGCCCTCTACTATAAATAGAGGGGTACATGGGGCTTCTCCAAAGACACAACTCAGAACATCAGTTGCTTTGAAAAGTTTTTGTCCTCTATGGTTGTAGTAACCGAGCAAGCCCAAGTAAGTTCTACCCATCCATGGAGGAACAATGAGGGAAAGACAACTGTAGAACATCAACTGGTTGTGGGAGAGCGTGTCGGTGACTAGTAGACTGACGGAAGGGGACAACTCCTTCTAGTCCATTCTTCAGGATGACTAGAGTTCCCGATGGTCTATGTGGACTATCTATAGAGGCGGGAGACTTTTGCCACTCAGGAGGATGACTGTCAACCACAATCTAGGTCAAGACCAGGAGCTGCACAGATGTCGTCGAAGATAGGTGGTTGAAGACCACACTAGCTATGAGTTATTGTCACTGACCAAGCCTAGGACTAGGTATATCTAGCTAAAACCATTCTTCTCATTACATAGATATTGATGTGATCTGCATGTTGTGGGTTTATGGTCATGTAAAATTTTTTGTTTCCACTGCCTACTCCGACCATGTAAAACCCAATAGTGGTATTAGAGTGACGTGTATTTTACTACGCGCTTAAACGCAAGTATACGCGTCGAGTAATATAGGCCTTGTGAGGCCCGAGTCGAACTCAGGGATGCGTGAATTATTGGAAACTTCTACTAACTAATCGCAATCAGCTAGACCGATTAACAAAGTAGGGTTTTGTTGTTCAAATTAAAAGAAAATAAAAATCAAACAAAGAAAACAATCGATTAAAGGTTAATTTAATCAATTAAAAAGGGATATCTTTAGGATGGCGGTTTCACCGCGGGTCAACATTGTATTAGATTTCATATAATTCCTGACACTTCTCTCTCTATCCGGGTAGTGGCCTGAAATGAGAATTACCCACTGTCGTGGTGTAATCCACTACTTAGATTTAGGTTGATTCCATCGTCATAGTAATCATTCCCCTAAACTAAGCGCATTAAGATCGGTCCCTCAGTTCCCACCATTAATTTTACAACTCCTTTGTCAAGGGTTTTATTAATTAATGTAGAATTCGTCTCTTTTCAACCGTTAATCCTTCTGTCGAAGTGATTAAGGGCATTAATTTATTATTATGGTGATCAAGCATAACAATAGCAATAGAGAAAACGAATTTATACCACGGATATGAGAGAAAAATATGAATTATCAATCTAAAATCATCATACAATGTATCCCCGGGCTACTCCCGGTCCTAAAGATTGAGGGTTTTAGCCTCTCATGTTCATCTTACACGAATACATGGTAGAAATTGGGGAATTCATAAGAAAAACGTGAAATAGATGGGAAAAACCCCTGAACGGAGAAGAACCGGTGGATCCTTGGCGTAGAACACAACTTTCCCCGCCTGTCGGTGGTGGAAATTGTCTTCGGCAGCGTCTGAATCACCCGAGATGAGCTTCTCGGCCTCCGTTCTCCTTTCTCTCCTCCTCGGCACTCGTGCAATCCAAAAATGAGATTATGATCACGTCTGGGCGGCCGTCATTAGGTATAAGTCCCTAATTAGGTCGTCAAATAACAACAGCCGTCCGATCGAAATCAAAACACATCCGACGCATATCTGCCGGCGTCGATACCATCGACGCGGGTCGATGGTATCGACCCGGCGGATTAGCGGCAGCTTTCCTTTCTTTTATTCTGAGCACCTGTGGTGATCTCGATACCATCGACTTGGGTGTCGATGGTATCGACTCCTTTAGCGTCGGTTGTTGTCGTTTAGCGACGCTGTAGCTCTCCTTGTGTCGATGGCATCGACTTGCGTCGATGGTATCGACTTCATCCTCGCCAGCAGCCCGGAGACATCTCGATGCCATCGACTTGGGTGTCGATGGTATCGACTCTGTATTGCTCTTCTCGGCTGACAACCTGTGGCTTGGTCGATGGTATCGACATCCGTCGATGGTATCGACATCCGTCGATGGTATCGACGGATGTAGATACTTGTTTTTCCTGAAATTGCACAACAAGACCAAATAAATCCACACGATTTATGATAAGATGATCAATAATGCTTAAAATAATGTAATAAAGGGGATTTGATATAAAATGATGGCAAAGACCAAATAAAGTGAATTATGCAATAATATCCATAAAAATGAGTAATTAAGGCACAAAACACATATGAAATCGGTCTATAAATGCGACTCAAAATCATCACATCAAACTCCCCTAAGCTTAAACATTGCTCGCCCTCGAGCAACTAATCCTTAGAATAGAATTGCGAATGTCAACTAACAATCAAAATACCAACCCACCTCACAAATGACTCCCACTGGACGTTCTCAAACCGGCCTACCCTAATCACAGAACAGTAATTACCCTAAAGGAGACAATAACCATCAATAAAAGAAATTATCCTTCAAACCGATGAACACTATCACATACGGCAGTTAACATAATAAAGTTCGCCGATTCAGCCATGGTGCATCTTGTGATCACCTAAACTACGTTGCTCGCCCTAACTACCATCTACATGGAAGCCGTCCTCCTTATACACATGAGTGAGGAGAATATCACGGTGGACTACCAATCCGAGCAACGGTTGGATGGAATGGGTGGTTCATGGGAGAATTTGGAAGTATTACACAGTTTCAAAATGCATACAACACAATGCCCTAAATGATGCAAATGCACATTGAAAATGCCCTAATGCTTAAAATTGGGTGGAATGATGCATGAACTAACCTTCCACCTCAAAAAGAGATAGAAATCTAATTAAGCCACATCATGTACTCAGTTTCCTTGTTATGTAAGTGATATCATGTTCCTTTCTCCCTCTTATTCCTTTTCTTTCCAACTCTCCTTTTTCTTTCTTTTTCTAACATTTTTTTTCCTGTTTCCATAATTTTTTCTTCTGTTTTTTTTTCTTTGCCCATATATCCATAATTGCTTAGAGATACATGTATAAGGCCATTTTCTTTCCAATTGGAGATCTTTGCTTTATTTCGAGGGTATGGAACAAATTAGATCACCTATTTAGGAAAACTGAGATACATGGTGTGCTTATGCATGAAAATCATGAATTTGTGAGTGCAACTACATGACATGCACCTAAGGGTAATGTGCATGTATCACTATATATTTTTTTCATTATTCTATGCAAAAACATGAAAATAACAATGCAAAACCTATCTACATGCCATGCACGCAAAAGAAATTGAAACTGCACTTTACTTCCAATTCTTGGGTGGATTATAGGAAATGGGGTGGAATGATCACAAGATTAAGTGACTGAACCTTAAAAGAAAATTATGTGTCCCTCCTTATTGACATGTGTAGTAGTTTAAAGGGTTCTTTCTCTTACATCTGATTAAGGTCTCATTACCATTTGATTAGGTTAGGCTCAAACAACCGTTACTATCCACTTTTCATGAGTCAATGCGGGTGTGGGTATGACATATTGCTTCAAAGTTGACATAATCAATCATTTTCATAGAACAAGTTCCCCAAGGACAACCAAGTAAAGCTATCCAAATGACACAGAAAATTTTTTCAATTCCCTTAATTTCCCCATGAAAACAGCAAGATGACAATTTTTACGACATCCACAATTACACTAGATAGATGTGGATCCTAAATAAAAACTTAAAATTGCAAAAACAAATAACAAAGCAAAAACTAAAAACAACTAAAGAAAAGATAAAAGATAGAGCTGTTCCAGCCACCCCCCTAAGCTTGAATCCGACTATGGCCTCATAGTCAAAAACCAACTTAAGGGTGGAACAGTGATACCCGATCAGTCTGATGGTGGTGGAGGTGGGTCGTGGGATCCAGATTCGCTCGGGATGATGTGACTGCATTTTTCCAATAACCCCACCTTGAATAACTGACACTGACACTGCTGTGTGCCCGTCGATACCATCGACGGAAGTCGATGGTATCGACTCGCTGATTAGGGCAACTGCCTCGCGAGTCCGGCTGCCGCCTTTTCACTTGTAAATGTCGATACCATCGACCTGTGTGTCGATGGTATCGACTCTACTGAGTCGATTTCTTCTGAAAATCTCCAGAGATCTCGATGGTATCGACTGGCATGTCGATACCATCGACCTTTATTGCGCAGCCTGCCTGTAGGTATGTCGATACCATCGACGGGACCGTCGATGGTATCGACGCAGTGCGATTTCTGCTGGTGTCAACCTGAACCCATGTCGATACCATCGACTGATGTGTTGATGGTATCGACCCTGCCTGTTCGTGCACATTTAACAAACGGATCAAGGTATCATTTTTAAACTAAAAAGTAAACAAAATAAAAGCAAACTACACCTAACATTAAACTATCCTAATGTACCAATGGTTGGGTTGCCTCCCAACAAGCGCCCTTCTTTAACGTCTTAGGCTAGACGGTGTGACAATCATAATCTTTTCACCTTGGGAACTGCACTTAGAGGATCATTCGGTAATTTGAATTCAACACGATCTCCTCCAATACCCAAGGACAACGTCCCTCTGCCTAAGGCAGTCACGACATCCGCTGTTGCTTGAAACGGTCTTCCTAAGAGAATTTCGCAGCTTTGGAGTGGTGGCATGTCCATGACGACAAAGTCCACCGGGAATACGAATTTGTCAACCTTAACTAGCACATCTTCACATACTCCATAGGGTCTCACTGTCGACCCATCTGCCAATTCAATTGTCGCAGCCAACTTCTTGATCTCTTTTAACCCTAGCTTCTGAAAAGTAGCCAAAGGCATGAGATTGATACTAGTGCCAGAATCACATTGCGCTCTAGAAACATGTTGACCACCTATTGAACACGGAATGTAAAAACCTCCTGGGTCCTTTCTCTTCCTTGGTGCACTCCCATGAATCATCGAGCTCACCGTCTCATTCAACCAATAAATTTCATCATCATTTATCCGCCTCTTCTTGTTGATGATCTCTTTAATGAACCTCCCGTAGGCGGGCACTTTCTCAATCATCTCCACCAGCGGAATGTTGATATGCAGCTTGCGGAATATTTCCAAGAATTTCCTATAGTGTCGGTGCTCCTTCTTCGGCTTTGGATTGTCCCGATTTGACACATCTGCCGCATTGACACGCTTGTGAGGAGGCACATATGAGTCTTTCGGGGGTACCTCCCCTAAGCTTGCTTCACTCACTATCTCGGACGTGTGCTTTTGCAAGTCATCCTCATTAGTAGCAGCTTGTTGTGGTTCCTCTTCCACCTTCTTTGTCTCCGCATGTGCACAAACTTGCACTTCTTCTTTTTGCCCAGGTGGAGATACAGTATTCACAACTATATCAGATTTTCTAAAGAAAGGGTTTCCACCCGGCAGTCCATAGTACGTGCGTGGAAAAGGTATTGCCGGCGTTGCATTCACATTGAACGTCATTCTCCTTTCCTCTGCAACTTCTTGCACCTGAGATTCTTCTTCATTACTCACTACAGAAATGTATTTGACCTGATGGTGCGCTTGAACCACATTCGCGTTCTCGGCTGGTTTCTGTTGATTGGCGTGCTTGATAGCCGCCACCTCACTTGAAATCTGTGCCACGGTGGTCTCCAATGCCCGCATTTGCGCTCCATGGCTTTGCAGCGTCTGCCCAAATTTGGTTAGAATATCACCTTGAGATTGCAGTTGTTTTCCAAACATGGCCATCATCTCTTGATTTTGCTGGACCATTTGGCTTAGCAATTCAGTGTTTTTATCTTCAGCTCTCGGTTGTGGCTTTGCATCCGGATCTTGTAGAAAGTTATTTGGATCCTTCCAAGAAAACTTTTTATCCTTTCTCCATGCATAGTCATTGTTTCTATAGCCCTGTTGTTGCATGAACTTCACTTGGGCTTCCTCATCCTCAGATGCATTTTCCTTAGTTAGCAGCTTCTTGGCTAGAAGATCTAGCTTGTCATTCAGCTCCCTAACTGTTCTGGATTCGCCGACAGCTTTGACATGTTCCACGGCACCTCTGTCACCCCATGACTGTTTCCTAGCCATGTTCTTCAATATTTCCCAACATCTGGTATCCGTGTTATTTAGAAAGAAACCAGATCCGGCTGAATCAAGATTACTTCTATCATGCTCGGAGAGAGCAAAGTAGAAGATCTTCACTTGGGTCTCCTTGTCCAATCCATGGTGTGCACATCTCCTCAACATGACCTGGAATCGCTCCCAAGTCTCAGAATAAGTTTCACCCGCATGTTGGGTGAAATTATGAATCTTCCTAATCATATCATTGGTCTTCTCAGGAGGGAAGAACCTCTCGAAGAAAACCTCTACCATGTGATCCCATGATTCTACAAACTCGTCGTCGAGGTTGTGGAGCCACTCTCTTGCTACTCCCGCCAAGGAACTCGGGAATAACTTGAGATAGAGCACATCCTGCGGAAATCGATCTATCTTCACCATATCACAATTTTCAACAAACTGACTAATGTGTGCCACTGGATCTTCATTTTTCAGTCCGTGAAATGCGTTTGATTTAACTAGGTTAATCAATGCTGGATCGATCTTGTAAGTTGGAATGTCCAACCCCTTTTTCTTTATAGGCCCTTTTGATGCTGAGGAAGAAGATGCCTTGATCTTCTCCCATATTGTCTGTGATTCAGCCATTACTTCTTCTTGTTCTGGCTCAGATTCAGAATGTATATCACTGTGGTGTTCCTCCTCGTAGTTGTCCTTGTCCTCTGGCCCCGCAGGTGGAACCTCCGGTGTGCGATTCACGTAATCTCGACTACGTGTGTGCACCATGCAAAGTACCTGAAATATGGAAATAGGGGTTCAGTACAATGCTTTGAACGAGTCAACACAATTATAGAGAAATAAAGGAATTTTTAAAAATTGTTTTAAAATTAATAAAAAAAATGTGGCCTAGAATGGCCGCTCTTAGCACTCAAAGTGCCAATAATTCGCCGTATCCCCGGCAACGGCGCCAAAAACTTGACGTGTATTTTACTACGCGCTTAAATGCAAGTATACGCGTCGAGTAATATAGGCCTTGTGAGGCCCGAGTCGAACTCAGGGATGCGTGAATTATTGGAGACTTCTACTAACTAATCGCAATCAGCTAGACCGATTAACAAAGTAGGGTTTTGTTGTTCAAATTAAAAGAAAATAAAAATCAAACAAAGAAAACAATCGATTAAAGGTTAATTTAATCAATTAAAAAGGGATATCTTTAGGATGGCGGTTTCACCGCGGGTCAACATTGTATTAGATTTCATATAATTCCTCACACTTCTCTCTCTATCCGGGTAGTGGCCTGAAATGAGAATTACCCACTGTCGTGGTGTAATCCACTACTTAGATTTAGGTTGATTCCATCGTCATAGTAATCATTCCCCTAAACTAAGCGCATTAAGATCGGTCCCTCAGTTCCCACCATTAATTTTACAACTCCTTTGTCAAGGGTTTTATTAATTAATGTAGAATTCGTCTCTTTTCAACCGTTAATCCTTCTGTCGAAGTGATTAAGGGCATTAATTTATTATTATGGTGATCAAGCATAACAATAGCAATAGAGAAAACGAATTTATACCACGGATATGAGAGAAAAATATGAATTATCAATCTAAAATCATCATACAATGTATCCCCGGGCTACTCCCGGTCCTAAAGATTGAGGGTTTTAGCCTCTCATGTTCATCTTACACAAATACATGGTAGAAATTGGGGAATTCATAAGAAAAACGTGAAATAGATGGGAAAAACCCCTGAACGGAGAAGAACCGGTGGATCCTTGGCGTAGAACACAACTTTCCCCGCCTGTCGGTGGTGGAAATTGTCTTCGGCAGCGTCCGAATCACCCGGGATGAGCTTCTCGGCCTCCGTTCTCCTTTCTCTCCTCCTCGGCACTCGTGCAATCCAAAAATGAGATTATGATCACGTCTGGGCGGCCGTCATTAGGTATAAGTCCCTAATTAGGTCGTCAAATAACAACAGCCGTCCGATCGAAATCAAAACACATCCGACGCATATCTGCCGGCGTCGATACCATCGACGCGGGTCGATGGTATCGACCCGGCGGATTAGCTGCAGCTTTCCTTTCTTTTATTCTGAGCGCTTGTGGTGATCTCGATACCATCAACTTGGGTGTCGATGGTATCGACTCCTTTAGCGTCGGTTGTTGTCGTTTAGCGACCCTGTAGCTCTCCTTGTGTCGATGGCATCGACTTGCGTCGATGGTATCGACTTCATCCTCGCCAGCAGCCCGGAGACATCTCGATGCCATCGACTTGGGTGTCGATGGTATCGACTCTGTATTGCTCTTCTCGGCTGACAACCTGTGGCTTGGTCGATGGTATCGACATCCGTCGATGGTATCGACGGATGTAGATACTTGTTTTTCCTGAAATTGCACAACAAGACCAAATAAATCCACACGATTTATGATAAGATGATCAATAATGCTTAAAATAATGTAATAAAGGGGATTTGATATAAAATGATGGCAAAGACCAAATAAAGTGAATTATGCAATAATATCCATAAAAATGAGTAATTAAGGCACAAAACACATATGAAATCGGTCTATAAATGCGACTCAAAATCATCGCATCATAGAGCCACATCAATACTCTATGTTTTGGAATAATTGATATGATTGGATTTTGGTTTTACCATCTTTTATTTATTGCATACGATGTTGAATTTTAATGACTAATGTGAATATCTGATTAATACTACATGATCCCAAACTAATATATACATATATGATATGGTATATATGCAATCGATAGAGTCGCCCTAAAATGGTTTTGATGGTGAATGTGTAGCATGGTTATGACCTATAAACCCTATGTGAATGTGTGTGGTTGGTTATGGTTGTTTGCATCTCAGTCTGTGCATTGAGACCTCTTCTTCTATTTTATATGTAACTCGAGATAACTTGAGATTCTCTTCTACCTTTGCTCCCCTCGAATGTAACTCAAGGTTTCACAAAAATATATGTAAAAGTAGGACAATTTTATTTTTTGTTATGATGAAGACTGAAGATGACCACTTGATGGATCGAGATGATAGACTGAGGAGCAGTTGGTGGCCTAACAAGGAGCTCGATGACCCGGCGAACTGACCATCTGGAGGAGCTAGACGATTAGTTGGTGACAACCAACTGACCGGCCAGGAGGCGAGCCGATCAATCATTGGATGAGCTGATCAACCCGGAATGACCTAAGCACAAATCATCATCAACAATAGTTTGCATGTGATGTAGACCTTATATGACCATAGTTCCTTATATCTCCAACGAACTACAATAAGATGGACATAATCATTGCTCTATCATTATTACATGTTTTCATTTGTGGGATATAGCATGTATATGATAAGCAATATATATGTGGTGATTGGATACATATATGCATATATAAGAATATTTCAAACCCCTCAATATAATATTAAGTCTTAGATGCTTTCCATAAGTAGCACACATGAAAATCTTGATAGACAAGCGTGGGCATCCCAAGGGTGGTGCGCTGTCTATCTCGTGGAAGTGTGATGGTAGTTTTGTGGACCTGCCAAGCACGGTGTACTCCTATCGTGTTGGCTTTTGGGTCAGGCTTAAGTAAGAGGTCTGAATGAGATTAAGCACTTAGAGGCATGCAGATGACTATGACAAAGAGTTGTGCATGTCATCTATCCAACAATTGCAATGATGTAATTGGTAAATGTTACCTAGCTTAATAATTGATTATGGACATTGGCGTTGGCCGGGTAATAACTCAATTGTTTTGGATCTTGGGTCACTAGAAGGTTGTACGTTGCAATCTTCCAAATTGATGGTGAGGGCTATCAATTGGATCAATTAGTGGGAGCGATAATTAATTAAAGACCTAATTATAACATCAATTTTCAAATCAAATCAAATCAAAAGTGTTTTGGATTAAAATTACAAATTTCCTTTTTATAGAATAGATGGCTACCAACACCAATCACTTTTCATTGCGATCGGTGCTTGAGAAGGACAAGCTAAATGGGAACAACTTCCATGACTGGTTTAGGACATTGAGAATTGTTCTCACTCAAGAGTGAAAGCTCTATGTCCTAGATACACCAGAACTAGATGAACCCACTCCCACCGCACCAAAGGCTGAAAGGGATGCTTACAAGAAGCATACTGAGGATGCCATTGATGTGAAGTGCTTGATGTTGTACTCAATGAATTATGAGTTGTAGAGACAACATGAGAACATGAACGTCATTGAGATGGTTCAAAATCTCAAGAACATGTATCAATACCAAGCACGGTAAGAGATATGATGTCTCCCAAGCACTGTTCAAGTGCGTAATGACATAAGGAGATCCAGTAGGCCCTCACACACTCATGATGATTGGGTATGTGGAGAACCTAAATCGACTGGGATTTTCTCTGAGCCAAGAGTTGGCTAGTGATGTGATACTACAATCGTTTCCAGAATCCTAGCTATCGTCAGTTTGTGATGACCTACAACATGAAAAACTTTGACATGCCACTGACAGAGTTGTTGGGTATGTTGAGGACAACCGACACGTAGATGAAGAAAGACAAACCCAAATATGTGATGTTGATCAGTAGAAGAAGGGAAAGTCTAAAGGCAAGCGAAAGGCCAAAGCAAAGAAAGGTTATAATGCTAGCTAACAACCCAAATCATCTTCAACTCTCAATGCCAAGGGAGGGGTGAACAAGGGAGGAAAATGTCACCATTGTCATGAACCAGGACATTGGAAGAGAAATTGCCCTCTCTACATAGATGAACTAAAGAAGAAAAAGGAGGGGATGGAAGTCTCCACCTCAGGCATCATGAAATAAACTTAAAATGCTTCTTTATCTTATGTATATGATACCAAGATATATATATATATATATATATATATATATATATATATATATATATATATATATATATATATATATGACATATATGATGTGTAGGATCTAAAAAGAAGTGATGGCCCTTATGAAAGGACCAAGAAAGAACACTCATCAACATTGGAGCAAGTGTTTCTGCCATAGATAGTAGTACCTTTTAGTTTATTTCATCCCAAAGGGCATGTAATAGAGTTATGAACTGCTATTTCATTTTGCCAATAAATAGAAACATTTTATTTCTGCATCTTGTAATGACAAGGATGTCTATTAAAAAAGTTCATGTTTCAATTTCAAAGATATGATCTTTTATGCAATGCCTTATTTATCTTGTGGTACTTGGTATGCATGAGATAAAATAATAATTCCTAAAAGTTATTTATGACTCAAACAATAAATTAGCATTATAATCTAAACAAATGAATGAGAAATTTATCTCTAGGTTCCATGTTGATGGATAAACTAGACTCTCTTGGTTAATGAACCATTTAGAGATATGAATGTCTTGTTTATTGGGCATGATGACAAGTCAATCTTGACTAGATGTAGTGCAACTAAACATACATAAAAAGGATGAGAGTGATTGAATAAGAAAAAGAACACAAGTTATGTATAGTGTTTCTTAACTGCAAACTAGGAGGGTGTAAGTATGCTACCTAAAGGGGTCCATCCCTAGGATTTGCAACCATTGCACACTTCTTATAATCCATTATAAGAGATACAATATGACCTTCCTTTTCTAGGGAAAGGATACCTAGACTTCATTTAAGGATTAAAGGAGACAATAACCTTACAAGGAGTTACCTATCCTAGAGCAAGAGTCTTCAATCTCTGTAAGGTCTTACCCACTTTTAGAAGGACCTAGACACCTTCACCAAGGAGATCTCTTCTTGAAACAAGTCTTCATCCTTAAAGGAATTACCCACTCTTCTCTTGGATCTCTAGCCTTCAACTTCACCTTCACTAAGGAGAAGCTTTATCCATAATATCTTGAGAGAAACCAGTTGGGAAGGGGAAGATTGAGCACTTCACAAGGAGTACATTCAAGCAACTCTATCACAAATAACCTATCTCACTTGGATTGATGTTGATCTATAGCAAGGTAGAGATAAAGGGGCTCTTAGTAGACAAATCCACTCAACTATATCTAGGATAATAAGAAGGAAACTTGGAATGAAGTCCAAGGGAACCTACTTATAGTTGGGGGTGTCTACTAGCTAGTAGATGCATTTGGGAATAAATTCTAGTCATTTGGGATGTTGTGACAAATCTATTTTTGAGTTTTGCAACACTCTAATGACTAGAAATACTTTTTCTGCACATTCGATATAGTGTAGGCAATCAAGTTTCAATAAAGGTAACTCGACCGATAGAACTTTGCGATAAAGAAAAATTGAGTTTTTGGTCGAGTTTATTCTGGAGGAAACTCAAACCGAGGGCTTAAATTTGATTTTCCTATGCAGAGGTGTCGGTCGATTTTGTCTTGCGGAAACTCGGCCGACCCTGAAAGTTCCTAGGATCCATCAAGAGTATTAGTCGAGTTTATCCTAGATGAATCTCAACCGATAAAACTCCCAGTGATGAATTTTTAAAAATTGCTATATAAGTGTTTAAAAATTCGTTTTAAGTGCATGCTATATTTTTCTCATCTTAGTTACAAGTCATATCTTCAATACAAATGATTTACAAGATTGTCCTAAGGGTTTTAAGGCATTTTCCACAAAATTATGTTTGCATTGATTTTGGTTTGTATTTGGTCAAGCTATGGTTTGATTGAATTCACCCTTTTTATGTACCTAATACCTGAAACGAATTTCAAATAGACATAATACATACATATGAATGGAATGGTTAAGTTATCATAGAAATACGAGCAATGTATAATATCTAGGTCAATAAGATCCACATCCGATATCTAGTACAAAGATGAAGAAGTAGACATATTTATGTCAATACATCTATACTTGAAGTGGATATTTAAATTCCCTACATCTTCTTCCACAGTTCCTCTAGGTAAAGAGGGTAATTCCTTTTCCAATGTCCAACCTAGTGACAGTGGTGACAATTTTCTTCCTTATTCACCCCTCCCTTTTCTTTAAGTGCAGAAGAATTGGGTTTCTGGCCATCTTTATAACTCTTCTTAGCCTTGTTGTTTGTAGATTTCCCCTTTGCTTTTCTAATCATCATCACAAATTTGAATTCATCCTTCTTCATTTGAATTTTAAGAGTTATCAACATGCCAAACAATTCTAACAACAGCTTGTCAAAATTGTTCATGTTGTAGTACCTAACAAATTGGCTATATGATTCTAGAAATGACTGCAGAATCACATCTGTGACCAACTCTTGGCCTAAGGGAAATCCAATCTCACTAGGTTATCCACATATACAATCAAGTTGAGCACATGGGGTTGTTGACTAAAGGTCTAAATTGACTAAACCCTTTTTTTGATGATGGCTAAGCATTCCACTCATTTGTGTCTAATGCTTCTACTTGAGTAATTTCAGATTGGATAGACACATGTATAAAGATCAAGAATGAAGAACAGATAGTTTCCTCCATAGATCATTGATGAAAATCACATGTAATGATTGTATGAATTGTAATTAAGCTTGGAAAAAAATCAAGAGCATTTAATTTAGATGTTTAAGACCATTTTGGACATTTGTCAAAAATGATTATAGGTTGGCCCGTTGGCCAAGTTTGTCCTTGTGACAACTCATCTGACAACCTGTTTGGATTTTAGAAAATGCCCAGGATCGACTGTGTTTGTGCCAGTGGTAGCTCAACCAACACCTACACTTTGACTTGTCATACAGTGTAGTTGGTTGATTTTCTTAAAAGACAACTCATCCAATAACACTATATGGAAAAAGTGCAGAAAATTGTTTCTAGCTGTTGGAGTGTTGTGAAACTCAAAAATATATCCATTGGAACACCCAAAATAGCTAGGATACTGGCTAGTAGGCAACCTCAACTATAAACAGAACCCCTTGTACTTCATCCCATGATTAGCCAAGCACTATGAAGGTCCCCATATTATAGGTGAGAGAGATTTGTGTCTAAGAGCCTCCATCCACTCTCATGAGCTTAATCACTTGCTACATACATTAGGGTGAGTAGGAGATTTGTAAGAGAGCTAGTCCTAGATGTATCTCTTGTGATGCTCTCACTTCCTCCACCTCACATTCTCTCTATTTACCATGAAGATAAAGATTCTATCTCTTGGATAAGAGAGATGAATAAGAATAAGTGAAGGAGTCCCTTGGTGAAAGCTTCTCCTTGGTGAAGGTGAAGTCAAAGGTGGAAGATCCAAGACAAGAATGGGTAAATCTTGAAGGCAAAATACTTACTGCAAGAGTGGGTAAGTCCTTGGAGAAGGCCAAAGACTTGTTGCAAGAGTAGGTAAGTCCTTGGTAAGATAGAATACTCTTGGTCATGGATAGGTAAGTCCTTTGTAATGGTTATTAGATCCTTGATTTAAAATGGTTTGCAAGGTACCCTTGACCTATTAAAAGGGATGTATTATTTTATAACTATTATAGTGGAATATAAGGAGTGAGACCTTGTTGAGAATCCTAGAGGTTGACCTCTCTAGGTGGTTGATATACATCTCCTAGTTTGGAGATTGGAACCACTACAAAAAAACTTGTATTATCTTGTACTTGTTCAATATCTCTCCCTTTCTATGCATGTTTAGTTGCACTCAAAATTCATACTTGTAATAATATCTTAACAATATCTTGAAGGTCTAATGAGTTTTGTTAAAGTGGTTAAGCTCTATTTGTCCCACTCTAGAACCCATTATAGATCCAATAGGCCCCCATTGGATCTCCCTCTTCCCTATTATACTTGAAAAATGCCTTTGAGATATTATATCTCTATTGTCTTTCCTGACCTTGGTACATATTATTAAGATGTGTTACCATCTTGAGAACATCAATATTTTCATGCTTCCACTACAACTCAGTTAATTGAGCATAGCATTAGACACTTGAAATCTACATGATCTTCAGAATGTTTCTTATAAGCATTCCTTTCATCTTTATGCCTGGTGGGAGTGGGTTCATATGGCTCTGGTGTCTCCAAGACATAGAGCTTGAGCTCTTAAGTAAGAATGATTCTTAGCATGCTAAACCAATTGTGGAAATTATTCCCATTCAACTTGTCCTTCGTAAGGATTGATCGCAAGGAAAATGTGTTGTTGTTTGCCATATGTTTCTACAAAAAAAATTGTATTTTGTGAAAACCCTTCTGATTTGAGTTGATCAAAAGAAATTTTGATGATATTCGTTAGGCCTTTAATTAATTATCACTGCCACTATTTTGTTCCAATTGATAGCCTTACCATCAATTTGGAAGATTGCAGCATACAACCTTATAGTGAGTCAATATCTAAAATAATTAAGTTATTACCCAGCCAACCTCAGCGTCCATAACTAATTAAAGTAGGAAATATTTACCAATTGCATCTTATATAATTCTTGGATAGATGGTATGCACAACTCCTTGTCATATTCCATATGTATGCTTCTAGGCACTCAATCCCATCGAGTTAATCTACTTAAGCCTAACCGAAAAGATAACATGATAGTAATGCACCCTGCTTGGCAAGCGCACATAAATAGCATCACACTTCCATGAGATAGATGAAAAACCACACTTAGGCATGCCCACACCCGGTCAATGAAGCTTTTTATGCGTGCTACTTATGCAAAGTATCTAAGAGCTAATATTTAATTAAACGTTTTGATTTATATAAAAAATATTCATATTCAGTCACCACATAATTATAATATGTATCATATACATATTATATACACAACCAAAGCATGCAATCATAAAATAGTAGTAATAGTTATGACCACACTGATACAATTCTTTGGATCCACAATGAATTGATATCCTCCTATGGTCATACATACCATATAGCAGCCTGTACTAGAAAAAAAACTATGCTAGGAATAGGTCGTTCAATCGATTGGACCCTCCATTCGATCGTTTGGTCTCCTATCGAATGATTGGTTCTCCACCAGTTGGTCAGCTGACTCTTGGCTCAAGCACATGGATGGACTCCTCCAGTCGATCCGTTGGGCTTCCATTCGATTGATTGTCTCCTGTGGTCCTCTGATCAATCGACCCAACACCCAGTCAGTCGACTTGCCTGGTCAGAATGCCTTCTTATTACCATTTATGGAAACTAATTCTATCTTATTCAATGTGTTACAATTTTATAAAGTTGAACAACACCAGTTACATTTGAGGGGAGCGTAGGGGTTTTAAGCATTAATTACAAATGGAGAAAAGGAAAAAGGCTCAATATGTAAACTGAATTTAAAAGAGGCAAGAAATAAACCACATAACCACACAAATAATCCAAGGGGTTTGGCCATAACCACACATACATCTACCATCAAAACCTTTTAAGGAGACATGTAAAAATTCCATACATATTATATCATATATATATAGGATCTACAAGACATTTCTCAGTGTACGTAATTTCAATTAGATATGCACATTAATCATTTAAATATTCACATTGTATAAAATAAATGATAATATGAAAACCAATCATATCGATTAAATCTCAAAACATAGTAAATTGATATGGCTTTTGTACACAGTTGGGAATATAGAGTTAGAGATGGCAACATAAGTAGAAAATTTTCTTGCCATATTCCACTTAACCAACAAATTTCGCCAATAACTATGAAACGAGAAGGACAGTGCAAGGTATATATCTAGCCCTAAAGTAAGTCCAGTAACAATCCTTGTAGAGTTGTGATTCTTTCTCTAGCAACACACAAATAACAGTCGAGGATACCTCCTAGTGTAGCACCACAAACGGTGGTTGATGATGTCCTCCTAGCTAGTGGCAATGACCTTCACACCTTTATGTAGTCCACACTGACCATAGGGAACCACACATCACACTTTTAGAGACAACGGGAAGGAGTTGTCCCTTCATGTTGTCAATGCGCTAATGTCAAATTTTCTCCCCTTATCTGTCTCTCCCATTTACATGTATAATACTTATGTCTCTCATGTTAGCACAACTATGAGATGGGGAGTCTCATCATACAAAGAGTGTTGAGAGCCTTGCCCCCTCACCCCTTTATATATGACAACTATCCTTATGTTCCAACTCTATGGATAGGAGCAAGACTTTCCATAAATCAACCTAAAAGGTGTCATACCTACAAGTCTTTTGTAGGAAGTTTTGTATGCCCTCAAGGCATCATTGATTTTCAAAGACTAGTATTTCCTAGTGCAATTGAGTGGAGGATGGACTTAATATGTTGGTTTGAAACCTCAACTTGGCCACTGGTCTGAGGATGATAAGAGGTGGTGACTTATGTAATATACATGTAAACTTGGTCTCATTTATCAATTTCATCAAACATACACATCATTTCATCATTTTCGAACCTAAATAGCTCCATCTAGAAATATCGATACGATTAATAAACTTTGACCAAGGCTTAATTATCATCCAATCTATATCCCATAAAATCTCAATCCCAAGATTCCACTACTTGACCAATAAACAACTTAATCCAAAAAGGGAATCAACTTAGGGATCTTAATCATGATATAAACATCAATCACCATCCAAACCTTACCAAAGCCATCAAAACTCTAAATTTTGACTTATCTACAGAAGGAGAAAACTATTTCATTCAAATGTAGGAGTTAGACGAGCTCATAATTATTGCCTATGAGAATGCCAAAATATACTAGGATAGAACCAAATTATGGCATGATGGCCATATTAAGCGGAAGGATCTTTCAGAGGGTAATCAAGTTCTAGTTTATAATTCCCAAATTAAAGCTTTTCCTTTGAAAACTCAAATCCATATGGTACAGACCCAACCATGTTAAGCATGCCTATCCACTTGGCAATTTTCTTCTTTGGGACAAGGTGTAAGGTGAGTCCAAAGCTAATGGACATAGGCTAAAATGGTATATTACCATTGAAGATTTTGTTACTTCTGAAACACATCATGTCTCATTGCTTGAAGATATCAACTTAAGAGATCCTCCACCCCTTCCCAATCCTGATTAAGAATTGGTTCCATGATATTCTTGTATCAGGTCTTCGACATAAAATTGGGCGCTTGTTGGGAGGCAACCCAATTTTTCTTTTATTTTCATCATTTCTCCCCTTTAAATTGTTTGAGATAACCCTCTCCTTCTTTCCCTTTTAGCCTAGTTTAGTTTTATAAAAAAAGATGAAATGGCTAGTTGGCTATCCAACCTAGCATCCCAGCCTGACAAAACTAGGTGTCCAAAATAAGCACATAGATCGGTTCATCCCACGAGTCGATTGTTTCGGCTATCAAGACAAGAATTCAAAATGGGTGAGGGTTTTGAATTTCAAATGTTTCCACACCTCCCATAAAAAACTTAACTGATCATTTTACTTGATGAAACAATCAGTTCACAACCAGGATGCACGATTTAAATGTGTGACTACCTCGAGAACTTGACTACCAATGTGCCTTCCATGACTAGCCAACTGATCAGTTGGGCTTCCCAATTGGTTGTTTCATCAACGAGTCAGTCTAAACAATACATCAACTTGGGGAGGGTTATTCACATCCATTTGAGCCCTCCTCCCTAAGCCCTAGCCACCTTGAAGCAAGCTCTTGCCCAACAATGGCAAGTTCACCTTTGATTGCCTACTCCTCACCACCAGTGACAATCTCGGCCTTGAGACGACCGTTCCAGAGGCTGACACATCATGTGTCACCTTCCTCCACCTTCATCCACCCCATCCCCTATTGCCACACTCTCTGATCGAAATGGCCACTCTGTCTCTGAGCTACCACTTCATCAATGTAGCCATGCACCTGGTCACTCAAATCAGCCCTCACAATAGACCTCACTACCTCTCCTCCCCCTAAACATCTTATTCATCTTTCTAGGTGACGGTGGAAGTAAATTTATCACCTCGCACATCCAAATAGGTGGTTCACGATCACCAAATAACCACAACACCTACCATCTAGACCTTCACTCTTGCACCTACGCAACTCAACTGAATGTATCATATCCCCACCTGACCATTTCATGCTCAAAATAGACGTTTTGCCAATACAATAGGCATGTCATTATGTTTGAGGGAAGATCACGACGCGACCTCTTTGGTCATTTCTACAAGGGCAAGCAACCCACAAAAGAGACTATCTCCTGTGAGCCTCCTCACCACTCCACCACAAGACATGCCATCTAAGTCCAACAGACAATTGGAAAATATTTACTGGAAATTAATGAGGAGATGTACCATGACCTCGAGGAGGTAGAAAAATTGACCCGTGAGACTATGGCAGGCATGACATCTCATGACCCCAACTTCATCACCCATCGTCTACAACACATAGACCCTCTTCTAGGAATCTATGCCCAATTTGTCAATGACAAACATTATGAAAAATTTGATGACATGATGGCAATTGGCCCCTCCCTTCTCTGATTGGCTTGCGAAACTACCCTCCCTACCCTCGACATCCAGGATGATGTTGGAAATATCTTGTGGAAGAATCACATTCTTCTATTCCCCTACTGCATCACCTTAGTGTTTAGTAATCTCACCCTTGATTTCATGACCACCTTCTGCCACTTCCACTCCTCTCAGACGAACTCTAGATGCAAGATTCAAATTTTTCTGGAAGACATTGAGATCCTAGCCAGATAGCTCACCTACATCATCCTCAATGGTGGTGAATTTGATTAGATCTTTTGCTACATGGAGTGCACCCATGACACCTTTCCCAATCACTATAATAGGGAGAATTTTTGGGAAGACATCACGACACTTTAGCCCAAGCTACCTAGTGGTCCCAAAACTTCTAGCATCAACAACCCAATTATAACTTTAAGGTATCTTCACCGTATTTTGGCATGCACCATCTTCAATAAGGAGTGTACTCAATGCGTTATCACTCATCTGAAGCTTGACAATCTATGGTGTGTTTTGAATGGCTTCCCTTTCAATTGGGGAATAGTATACTTGATGATGTCCACTATCAATCCAACCACACCACTTCTTCTTCTTTCTACATCGGCCACACAATGGCCTCTATAGCCATCTTCTAGGGCTATAGTCACATTTCTTTCCCACCATTGCAGCCCAAGAATCATTTGATTGACTTTTTGTACTTGAAGGGATGCAAGTTCCTCCATTTTGGTTCAAATTACATCTATTATCTCATGTTTAAATATACTCGTGTCATCCTCGATCTTCCTCAACATGCAGGATTGCATCAAAAAATCTTATATTCCTATAGTTTGAGGATGCAATGAATGAGATGAGGTTCGACATCCTTTTTAGTCATCAAATACCGAATGGTTGAATGGTTCATATAAAAAATTACATTGGATCTGACTAGGTAAGAGAGAAACTTATTCAAGGCATAGACAATAGATAATGTTTACTTCTCTATGGTAGTGTAGATCCATTGAGCATCATATAAGGTCTTGGATGCATTGTAAATAACATGGTGTTTCTTGTCAACATGCTGACCAAGAATAGCACCAATAACAAAATCACTTACATCAAACATGATTCTTAAAGGAAATGACCAATTAGGTACCCAAATGATGGTGGTAGAAGTGAGGGCTTCCTTCAAACAAAGAAAACTAGTCATGCATGAGTTATCAAAATTAAAGGGGGCATCCTTTTGGGGAAGGTTGGTCAAAGGTTTGATGATTTTGAAAAAATCTTGGATGAATTGCTGATAGCATCCAACATGCCCAAGGAAGGAACATATGTCCTTAATAGAATTAGGAGAAGGAAGTTTGGTGATTACTTCTATCTTGGCTCTATCTACCTCTATGCCACATTTTCTAACCTGATGTCCCAAAACAATACTTTTGGTCACCATGAAGTGTAATTTTGACAATCTAAAACCAAGTGTGCTTCTTCACACTCTTCCAGAAAGGGGATAGGTGTCTGAGACAAGAATCAAAACATTCTCCTCAAATAGAGAAATCATCCCTGAACACCTTCATAGTAGTTTCAGTCAACCAAATGAAAAATAGAAATCATGCAACATTGGAAGGTGGTCGGGGCATTACAAAACCCAAAAGGCATTATCTTGAATGCATAAGTTCCAAACATGCAGATGAAGGTCATATTCTCTTGATCATCAGGATCAATGGGAATCTGATAAAAACCTGATAAACCATTAAGAAGCATAAATATTGTTGATGGGCAAGTCATTCTAGTACTTGATCTAGAAAAGGAAGAGAGAAGTGATCTTTCCTAGTGGCCTTATTTAGTTTCCTATAGTCAATGCACAACCTCCATACCATAATAGTACATATGGGGATGATTTCATCTTTATAATTATTCACAACAATGGTTCACCCTTTCTTGGGGACCACTCAGATAGGATTGACGCAAGGAGATTCAGAGTTGGGGTAGATGATTCATGAAGTAAAGAGCTTGATAACCTCCAATCAGACAATCTCCTTCATGTTTAGATTTAATTTCCTTTGAGGGTCCCGAGATGTTTTGTATTATTCTACCATAGGGATTTTATGCATATAAATTTCTTGATTAATCCCTGTCAAATCAGTCATTTTAAACCCTAGGGTGGCTCTTCTTTTCCTAAGCTCGTTCATGAGCTTGGTTTCTGGGTCGTGAGTAAGATCATAATTAATGATACCAGGGTAGGTTTGTTTCTCATCGAGAAAAACATATTTAAGACCTTCAGGGAGAGGTTTCATTTTTGGGGCCTTAGGGCATTTAGTTTCTCTTCTAGAAGAAAGATCATCTTATTTTCCTCGAATTCCTCATCAAAACGTCTTCAAAGCTATCTAAATTGGATCTGTAATGGTCTAATTGCTCATCTTCATACCCACAATTAGAAAGGGCCATGAGGGCAATGCGGAGGGGATCTTCGAGTAACTCTCATTCGTGTCTCAACTGGGAATGCTTATCAACACAATCGATGAGGCTTGGTCCCCTCATGCTTTTCAACATCCTATACTCTAGGGTTTGTCTTCCTAACTATAAAAGAATGGTTTAAGCCTAGATGTCAATTTAGGTACAATCGGTGGCTAGGAAGGGGCGGCCAAAGATGAGGGGGTAACACAAATATTCCTTGATGTCCATGATCATGAAGTCACATGGAACATAGGCATCTTTCCCAACCCTTAAAGTTATATCCTCAATGATACCCATAGGTTTCATCATGGATGTGTCTGCCAATTGAATGGTCATGGAATTGGGATTAATATCCACAAATCCAAATCTCCTACAAAGACTATAAGGCATAATTGAAATGCTAGTGCCTAAGTCTTCAAGGCCATTCCTGCAAGCATTATCACCTAAGTAACACCTAATCCCAAAGGAACCAGGGTCTTTTTACTTTTTAGGCATCTTTCTTTGAATGTATTTGAGGAGGTCCTAGCAAGTTTTACAATCCCATACTCTTCTATGTCATACTTCTGAATCAAGAGGGATTTCATGTACTTGGACCAGGAAAGCATGTCAGTAAGAGCATCTAGAAAGGGAATGTCCACATGTAACTTTTTCATGGCCTCCCTAAATTTCATTAAATGAGTATCAAACCTAGTTTGTTTTAGGAGGGCCTGGTATGGCAGACGAGGTGTGTAGATAGGAAATTTGGTATCATCAACTTCCACTTGCGGGGGGTTCAGGAATAGGAACGGTGAAGGTGGGGTTTTGAAAACCACTGTGTCATCATCCTCCAAATCCAAGGGCACAATGGGGTGTTTCTCTGTAGGAGGGGGAGGGCCATGTGCCTTTCCTAAATAGGTAGAGACAACCTTACATTGTTGATGGTGCTTAAGGTTGTTTTTGGGTTGTCTGATAAAGGTGTCAGCAGGAAGTTTTTTCTGGGCAAAGAGATGAGTCAACTAAGCATCTTTTTCCATTTGGTATGCTTGCTGCACAAGGATAAGCTTCTCTAAAGCAGCTACCTTTTCATCAGTAGAGGATATAGGGGCATTCTATTGCATTAGTATTGACAGTTGGCTTAGAATTTGATATTTTTTCCCTTGGTAGGGGCCACAATTTTGGAAATTACCTTTGTAATTCCCAAAATTCCTCTGATTGTTGTTGTAAGGAAAGATTGGTGGTGGATGATTGTTGGCTTGAAGATGGGGGTCTTTGTTGGGAAGTAAGTTGGGAAGCATTTTCAGCACCCGATGGATTTCCATTTTGGAATCCAAGTGTGACGACCCGATTACAAATCAAGCCATCACCAGTAAAAATGTGGAAATATCACAAAATAGAATTAATAAAACCACTAAAAATTAAAACCATTTTGCACATGAACCCCTGTCGGGTAAGATTTCACACAAAGGACCAAAGCTTTACATACACACAATTTATGTCATACATTCAGTATGGCATCTCTTCTCGAGGATAATAAGTATCAGTTTCTTTACTCTGATATATATACAACAACATTATAAAAAACTCGAGATAAGCAAACCAAAATCTCAAGTCATTTGTGAAAACCACTAATAACTATCTCCCAAGGACCTGAGCGTACAGAGATGACACATAGACATCTATCTACAAAACCCTGATGGACAACATATTCGACCTGACATACTGCTGTTCTTCTTGCTGACACAATTTTTCTTCTGCAACTCAGTTCCTAGTCCCTCGTCCGCGACCACCTAAAAAAAATTGTGGATCCCATGGGGTGAGACTATTATCCCAGCGAGAGATATAACTCTCAGCCAGCAATATTATTATCACAGAAAATAATATAAAACTAAACTACATGTATTCTATTTGTTTAATAGATATATCTTCAAGTACCAAGCAAGGATATTGATGACAGATCTATAAATCATCTTTTGCTTGAAAAGGAATATGAAGAACATGTATAACATCTATCTATTAAGATGTATAAGAGTAATATTGCATCAACCAAAGTTTTTGTATTTGGTCCTTAAACAAATAACTACATGGTTGATTACATGTTCACTTTCATACTTATGCCCAGCGGAGATGAGATATACCGCTCATACTCCAACCGACCACTAGTAAGTTGAAATCAGTACCATACAAGGTCAATGGCAGAGCTGGATGTCAAGACCTCACCTTTCTCGGTCAGTACAAGAACTGTTACGACCCGCGTCGAGCTTATCCCGTAAGTATGCTGTTAAGCATGTGATTAGCTGATGTGCTAAGTTTAAGCCTGTTTTTGTTATTAATGTTTAAAACGGATAAGATATGTGCTTAGTGTGTTTTCTAGCTTCTAAAGCGTGTAGGACCTTACGCTTGAAACGTTGCCAGAGAAATCGTTCGAATCCGACCTTCGAGTCAAAAGTTGCAAGTTTTTGGGCTTATAGGGACCCGTTTGTAATTTTTAAAAGTTTCAAACTTTGCGTTTAGGCCCCTAAGTTTTCCTCCTTATCCTTTCTTTCTCCCTTATCTCGTTTCACTTTCTCAGAAACGAGAGAACGCAGGAAGCGTTCTCCTTCCTTGCGTGAGAGAGAGAGAAAGAGAGAGAGAGAGAGGGAGCTGAGAAGGGAGAGACGTCGGAGCTTCGTTTTGCTCTGATCAGCTGCTACAGCTCGTCCTCTTCCCTCCGTTGATCGTCTTCTCCATCAATTCGATCCGGATTTGCAGCTGAAGTTACGGTTGCAGGGAAACGGCTTGAGGATTGGGGCGCAAGGAGCAGCACTAGCTCGTTTCTTTCCTCCCTTCAGGTGCGGTTTAGTGATGTGTATCGTTTGTGAAAGTTTTGTGGTGTTTGTTTGCGATTTGCCCGACGATTCGAGAGAAATTGACTCTTGCAGGCCGTTTTTGTTTTCTGCCTGTGCGCGGTTCGGCCGAGTTCCTATTCGGTCGGCCGAGTTTCCTATTAGGGAAATCGTATAGAGTTTTGGGTCGGCCGAGTTTGAGTCTTGGTTCGGCCGAGTTTCTTAATTAGATAAACGAACAACGTTTTTGTCGGCCGAGTTTGGTCCTAATCGACCGAGTTTCCTTGTAGGTTTATAAAGCGGTGTGTCGGTCGGCTGAGTTCCCCAAGGGATTGGCCGAGTTTCCTGCTGGTCGGCCGAGGTTGGTCGGCCGAGTTACAGATTCTGGGAAGTGTTCGGCCGAGTTCCATAGTGATCGGCCGAGTTTCAAGTGGTGAGTGGTAGTTCATTTAGAAATCATTATTTAACTCATTTTAAATGCTTATTTGCTTCAGTATCAGTTGATATGACCTATAAATAGTGTAGCATGTACTTTTTAGTATGATAAGTCCATTGGAACTTGAAATGCGTGATAAGAATGATGAGAAAGAGGAAATTCTGTGTTTTACAGTTGTAATGTGATATTCCTGTTTAAATGTTTATTTGTTTATCAGTTAATAGACCTAGATGCCCTAACACCGTAGAACCCCTTAGACGGGTCTGCAACTTTGGGGTGAAACTCGTGTTGCAACATCATCCGTGCTTGTGTCGCGGACAAATGAGGAAAGAGAGACAGTGTCCAACAACAATCGTGCTTGTGTCACGATGGCACTGCGATAACAAAAAAAAGAAAACTTGGTTATCTAACACCATTCGTGCTTGTGTCATGAAGGTAACCCTGTGACTCTCCGCCGGTGTACTCAGGTTAAAGGAGAAGTCGGGAGCACACGTGGTTGTGCAGCACACGTGGTTGTGCGTTGAGGCCGTAGAGCCTGGGTCCTGTGCAGACCAGGACGAGTAGTCAGACTTAGCACTTCCCGGGTGTGTCGCTAAGTCTTGTACGGTGGGACCATAGCATGAACTTGCTGCAGATCTTTATATGCAGAGTACACTGCATATATTTAGGGCATAATAAGAAAATGAATAAATAATCATGTAGGATCACAGTAAATTTATATAACTGCTTTTCTACCTGAGATATCTGTGGATGCATAGGAATGTGATTATTATCTGTATATCTGCTATGTCAATAGAACTGCCCTGCTTGAACTGTATAATTGTTTATTTCAGTTTATAAACCTGACGAGTTGTTTAGTGATAGCTAAGTGAAATGTTATTCACTGAGTGAGTAGGCTCATTCCTCTACTCAAACATTTTCAGGTCAGCATCAGCATCAGGAATCAGAAGGATCGTTTCACCCTAACGCTTAGTCGATAGAAGGTTTGCTGTTAGCCTAGTTAGAGGTCTCTTAGTCCATTCCCCTTGATCCTCGGGACAAGGTGTGAGTGAGAGAGAGAATGTGTACAAAGATGTAAATTAATGTTATGTTTTCTTTATGTTAATCAATGTTTTATGCTGTAGACTTTGCTTGTATCTTCTATCAGTTTAATAGAGAAGTTTCTGCAGTTTTTTTAATTCTTGTTTACAACTTAAACTTGACTATCAATTAAATGCCTTGGATTGTTTTAAAGACGACGAGTGGTTGATTATGTGAGATTTCCACCTGTCATGCCCTAATTTCGTGGTTTGTGGCTAATGAGAGATTGGGGCATGACAATTTTTGGTATCAGAGCCTAGGTTTGAGTACTTAGTCACTCAAGGTCAGGGGACGATAAGAGACCAATAGGATTAAGATTTAGGTGTCTTTCTTCTATCTGTAGTTTTCTAACAGGAAATGTTCTGTTATATCATTGCAGATGGCAGAAAGAGGCTTTGATCGTGATGATCAGGCTGAGAGCCATGTTGGCCCCGATCCTTTGTACTTAGGTTCGGGTGGTGGTGACCACGTGGATGAAGCATCTCGTATGTATAGGATGTTTCTGCAGACCAGGGAGAAGTACAAGGCTGATAGGTGAGCTTCTACTTCTACCTGCAGTAAGGATCTGATGCGATCGTATGAGCTTGTAAAGAAGCTTGGTGGTACAGAATTCAGTGGTACTACAGATCCTGCCGAAGCTGATGAGTGGTTTAGACAGATAGAAAAGGTCTTTCATCTGATGGAGCTTCCAGAAGATAAGAAGATCAATCATGCGGTCTACCTTTTGACAGGCGATGCAGAGTTGTGGTGGCGTGGTGTGGAAGAAAAGAGGAGAGGTACAGAGCTTTCTTGGCAGGATTTCTCTGAGGAGTTTCATCTCAAATTTTATCCACCCACTTTCGTTAATGAGAAAATCAGGCAGTTACAGAATGTCAAGCAGGGGAACATGACAGTTACCGAGTATGAAGCGCTTTTCACACGGTTAGCGAACTTTTGTCCGCAGCTTGTTCCCGATAACATAGATAGATGTAGAAGGTTTCAGGAAGGACTAAGGCCAGAGATTCGGCATACAGTTTCTGCTACTAGTAGGAGGAACAGAGAGAACTTTGGTGAGTTTGTCGAGGCTGCTAGACAGGTTGAAGAATCTGTTAATGCTGACAAGGTGCCTGAGTCTAAGAAGAGACCTGCAGACTTCAGTAGAGGGCAATCCAGTAGTGGATACAGAGGTGGAGGTAGAGGTTTCTTTTCTAAACTTGGGCGTGGTTTTGGTTGTTTCGGCAGGCAGAGATCTGAGGATGTCACTACTTCTAGAGGCAGGGGAGGATATAACCCAGGAAGATGGGGCAGTGCCGATAGTGGACAGTCTTCTGGGTCGTCAATGTCAGTGACAGGTCCCCAGAGGCAAGATTTACCGCCATGTGACAAATGTGGAAGGCCACATACTGGGCCGTGCTGGAGTTCAGGTTGTTATGCCTGTGGACAAATAGGACATGTAAAAAGGGAATGTCCTCAGCTTCGACAAGCAGCATCACAAGCTTTCCAGCCTCAATACCATGATGTTCCGAGTTCCTCTGTGGCTTCTGGTTCTAGAGGTGGTGGAGTGTCTAGTGGCAGGAGTGGTCAGAGAGGACAGCGTGGCAGAGGGAGAGCTTCAGCACGTTTCTTTTCTTTGACACCTCAGGAAGGTATAATTTCTTCACAAGTTGTTACAGGAGAGATGCTTTTGTTTAATAGTATACCAGTTTCAGTTTTGATAGATCCGGGAGCTACTCACTCTTTTATACGACGTTCTTTAGTTGGTGAACTTAATCTGTTAACTCGAGAGTTGGTAGATGAGTTAGTGTTGAGGGTTCCACTAGGTGGACCAACAGTTTTATCCGAGTCCTGTCCCGGATGCTTGTTATCTTTTGGAGGTTTTACCTTTGCTGCTAATCTCATACCCTTGGATGTAAATACCTTTCAAGTCATCTTGGGTATGGATTGTCTTGAAACATATCGAGTGCAACTCGATTGTTGGAAGAAGGAAGCTACCTTTCAACTAGGGGAATTTTCTTGTGTCTTTACTGGAGACAGGAAAGTTCTGCCTACGTGCATAGTATCAGCTGCTGTAGCTGATAAGATGTTACAGAAAGGATGTGAAGCATTTCTTGCTCATGTGGTTGACACCAGAGCAGAAAAGAGCACCGCCAGTGTTTATGATGTGCCTGTGGTTCGTGAGTTCTCTGACATTTTTCCAGAAGAGTTACCAGGCTTACCTCCTGTCAGAGACATTGATTTTGAAATTCAGATATATCCAGGTAGTCATCCAGTAGCACTGCCAGCCTATAGAATGGCACCTGCAGAGTTGAAAGAACTCAAGGTGCAGTTGCAGGAGTTGCTAGATAAGGGTTTCATTAGACCCAGTTCTTCACCGTGGGGTGCTCCAGTCCTGTTTGTTAAGAAGAAGGATGGTACCATGCGTCTTTGTATAGATTACAGGCAACTGAACAAGATCACTATTAAGAACAAGTATCCATTGCCGAGAATAGATGATCTGTTTGATCAGTTGCGTGGAGCGACGATCTTCTCTAAAATAGATTTGAGATCTGGATATCATCAGCTTAGGATAAAGGCTTCTGATATTCCCAAAACAGCTTTCAGAACCAGGTATGGGCATTATGAGTTTTTGGTCATGTCGTTTGGGCTGACCAATGCCCCAGCAGCCTTTATGGATATGATGAACCGGATTTTCAAACCGTTCCTAGATCAGTTTATTGTAGTCTTTATAGATGATATTCTGATATACTCCAGAGACGATGCACAACATGAGCAACACTTGAGAGTAGTGTTGCAGTTGTTGAGACAACACCAGTTGTTTGCTAAATTTAGCAAATGCGAGTTCTGGTTGGCCGAGGTAGCATTTCTTGGACATGTTATCTAGAGAGGTGGAGTTAGTGTTGACCCTAAGAAAGTTGATTCTGTACTTCAGTGGGAACAACCTAAGACTCCTACTGAGATCAGAAGTTTCTTGGGATTAGCAGGTTATTACAGAAGGTTCATAAAGAACTTCAGTGCGTTAGCATCACCTTTGACACGCTTGACGAGGAAAGATGTACCGTTTGTTTGGTCTGATAACTGTGAGAAAAGTTTTCAGGTTTTAAAGAAAAAGTTGACTTCAGCACCAGTGTTGGTTTTGCCTGAAGCAGAAAAAGGCTATACAGTGTTTTGTGATGCTTCCAGCAGAGGTTTGGGCTGTGTAATGATGCAAGAAGGCAAAGTTGTAGCTTACGCATCTAGACAGCTTAAGAAGAATGAAGAGAATTACCCTGTTCATGATCTGGAATTAGCTGCTATAGTTCATGCTCTTAAGACATGGCGTCACTACCTATATGGTGAGACATGTCAGGTGTTTACAGACCATAAGAGCCTAAAATATATCTTCACTCAGAAAGATTTGAATTTGAGACAGCGCAGATGGCTTGAACTGATTAAAGACTATGATGTGACAATCGATTACCATCCTGGTAAGGCGAATGTTGTAGCTGATGCTTTGAGTAGAAAGTCAAGTTCAACAGCAAATGCATTTTCTATGGCATGTTTCAAGAGAGACTTGCTTATAGATATGCGAAAATTGAACTTAGACTTGGATGTGATAGGACAGAGTGGGTTGATTGCTCAGATGCAAGTCAAACCTACTTTTTATAATCAGATTAAGGAATTACAACAGAGTGATGATGAGTTGTGGCAGATCATGCAGGATATGTCAGAAGGTAAGAGAACAGAGTTCAGGTTTTCTGATGAAGGCATGTTGTATCTTCATAATAGGTTATGTGTACCTGGAAACAGTGAGTTGAAAGAGCAGATTCTTGAGGAAGCACATACTTCTATGTATGCTATGCATCCAGGTAACACAAAGATGTACAGGAACCTCAAAGAGCTGTACTGGTGGTCTGGCATGAAAAAGGATGTGGCTGAATATGTGGCTAGGTACGGGGTGTGTCAGCAGGTTAAGGCTGAGCATCAGAAACCTGCTGGTACTTTGCAGTCGCTTCCTATACCACAATGGAAATGGGAACACATCACGATGGACTTTGTGGTAGGATTACCCAGGACGCCTAAGGGTTCAGACACGATATGGGTGATTGTGGATATACTAACTAAGTCTGCTCACTTTCTTCCTGTCAAGTCAACCTTTGACGCTTCTAAGCTGGCTAAAGTTTATGTGGATGAAGTAGTCAGGTTGCATGGGATTCCAGTTTCCATTATTTCTGACAGAGATCCAAAGTTTACATCTAGATTCTGGAATCAGTTACATCATGCGTTGGGCACAAGGCTGAAGTTCAGTACAGCGTTTCATCCGCAGACAGATGGTCAATCTGAGAGGACCATTCAGACCCTTGAAGACATGCTGAGAGCATGCGTGCTACAGTTTAGCGGTAACTGGGAAGAACACTTAAGCCTAATGGAGTTTGCATATAATAACAGTTACCATTCTAGTCTTGGAATGGCTCCATATGAAGCTCTTTATGGCAGGAAGTGTAGATCGCCAGTTTGTTGGTACGAGGTGGGTGAGAAGGAAATTCTTGGACCTGAGTTAGTTGATGTAACTACAGAAAAGATATCTGTGATCAGGGATCAGTTAAAAGCTGCTCAGAATAGACAAAAAAGTTATGCAGAAAGACGACGTCGACCTCTTGAGTTTGAGGTTGGTGACGAGGTTTACTTGAAGGTTTCACCGTGGAAGGGAGTGTTGAGGTTTGGCAAAAGGGGTAAGTTGACCCCTAGATATATGGGTCCATATCCTATTGTTGAGAGAATTGGACCTGTAGCTTACAGGTTGGATTTGCCGTCTGAGTTGGCAAATCTTCATGATGTCTTCCATGTGTCTATGCTGAAAAAGTGTCATCCCGGTACAGAAAAGATTCTAGATCCAGAACCGGCGCAGCTGAGAATGGATGTGTCCTATGTAGAAGGACCAGTGCAAATAGTTGATCACCGGATCAAAAAGCTTAAGAACCGCGAGATTCCTTTAGTGAAAGTTTTGTGGAGAAACCACAATATTGAAGAAGCTACGTGGGAGCTAGAGTCTGAGATGCGTGGCAAGTTTCCTCTTCTCTTTTAGGAATTTCGGGACGAAATTCTTATAAGGGAGGGAGATTGTTACGACCCGCGTCGAGCTTATCCCGTAAGTATGTTGTTAAGCATGTGATTAGCTGATGTGCTAAGTTTAAGCCTGTTTTTGTTATTAATGTTTAAAACGGATAAGATATGTGCTTAGTGTGTTTTCTAGCTTCTAAAGCGTGTAGGACCTTATGCTTGAAACGTTGCCAGAGAAATCGTTCGAATCCGACCTTCGAGTCAAAATTTGCAAGTTTTTGGGCTTATAGGGACCCGTTTGTAATTTTTGAAAGTTTCGAACTTTGCGTTTAGGCCCCTAAGTTTTCCTCCTTATCCTTTCTTTCTCCCTTATCTCGTTTCACTTTCTCAGAAACGAGAGAACGCATGAAGCGTTCTCCTTCCTTGCGTGAGAGAGAGAGAAAGAGAGAGAGAGAGAGGGAGCTGAGAAGGGAGAGACGTCGGAGCTTTGTTTTGCTCCGATCAGCTGCTGCAGCTCGTCCTCTTCCCTCCGTTGATCGTCTTCTCCATCAATTCGATCTGGATTTGCAGCTGAAGTTAAGGTTGTAGGGAAACGGCTTGAGGATTGGGGCGCAAGGAGCAGCCCTAGCTCATTTCTTTCCTCCCTTCAGGTGCGGTTTAGTGATGTGTATCGTTTGTGAAAGTTTTGTGGTGTTTGTTTGCGATTTGCCCGACGATTCGAGAGAAATCGACTCTTGCAGGCCGTTTTTGTTTTCTGCCTGTGCGCGGTTCGGCCGAGTTCCTATTCGGTCGGCCGAGTTTCCTATTAGGGCAATCGTATAGAGTTTTGGGTCGGCCGAGTTTGAGTCTTGGTTCGGCCGAGTTTCTTAATTAGATAAACGAACAGCGTTTTTGTCGGCCGAGTTTGGTCCTAATCGGCCGAGTTTCCTTGTAGGTTTATAAAGCGGTGTGTCGGTCGGCCGAGTTCCCCAGGGGATCGGCCGAGTTTCCTGCTGGTCGGACGAGGTTGGTCGGCCGAGTTACAGATTCTGGGAAGTGTTCGGCCGAGTTCCATAGTGATCGGCCGAGTTTCAAGTGGTGAGTGGCAGTTCATTTAGAAATCATTATTTAACTCATTTTAAATGCTTATTTGCTTCAGTATCAGTTGATATGACCTATAAATAGTGTAGCATGTACTTTTTAGTATGATAAGTCCATTGGAACTTGAAATGCGTGATAAGAATGATGAGAAAGAGGAAATTCTGTGTTTTACAGTTGTAATGTGATATTCCTGTTTAAATGTTTATTTGTTTATCAGTTAATAGACCTAGATGCCCTAACACCATAGAACCCCTTAGACGGGTCTGCAACTTTGGGGTGAAACTCGTGTTGCAACATCATCCGTGCTTGTGTCACGGACAAACGAGGAAAGAGAGGCAGTGTCCAACAACAATCGTGCTTGTGTCACGATGGCACTGCGATAACAAAAAAAAGAAAACTTGGTTATCTAACACCATTCGTGCTTGTGTCACGAAGGTAACCCTGTGACTCTCCGCCGGTGTACTCAGGTTAAAGGAGAAGTCAGGAGCACACGTGGTTGTGAAACACACGTGGTTGTGCGTTGAGGCTGTAGAGCCTGGGTCCTGTGCAGACCAGGACGAGTAGTCAGACTTAGCACTTCCCGGGTGTGTCGCTAAGTCTTGTACGGTGGGACCGTAGCATGAACTTGATGTAGATCTTTATATGCAGAGTACACTGCATATATTTAGGGCATAATAAGAAAATGAATAAATAATCATGTAGGATCACAGTAAATTTATATAACTGCTTTTCTACCTGAGATATCTGTGGATGCATAGGAATGTGATTATTATCTGTATATCTGCTATGTCAATAGAACTGCCCTGCTTGAACTGTATAATTGTTTATTTCAGTTTATAAACCTGACGAGTTGTTTAGTGATAGCTAAGTGAAATGTTATTCACTGAGTGAGTAGGCTCATTCCTCTACTCAAACATTTTCAGGTCAGCATCAACATCAGGAATCAGAAGGATCGTTTCACCCTAACGCTTAGTCGATAGAAGGTTTGCTGTTAGCCTAGTTAGAGGTCTCTTAGTCCATTCCCCTCGATCCTCGGGACAAGGTGTGAGTGAGAGAGAGAATGTGTACAAAGATGTAAATTAATGTTATGTTTTCTTTATGTTAATCAATGTTTTATGTTGTAGACTTTGCTTGTATCTTCTATCAGTTTAATAGAGAAGTTTCTGCAGTTTGTTTAATTCTTGTTTACAGCTTAAACTTGACTATCAATTAAATGCCTTGGATTGTTTTAAAGACGACGAGTGGTTGATTATGTGAGATTTCCACCTGTCATGCCCTAATTTTGTGGTTTGTGGCTAATGAGAGATTGGGGCGCGACAAGAACACTTAGGTTCATCATGACATCTTGTGTCTGCTGTGATTAGCTATGCCATGGTATAGCAGTATCTTCACTATAGAGTTACTGCCGTAGCATGCACTCTCTTATGGAGAAGACCACTTCGCTTTCCCGGATTATCAGGATGACCACTGAGCGATCCTATTTTGATTTTTATCAGGAAGCACATTAAGCAACCTGATGTATTTAGGGAATCCACTGAGTACCCTTTTTTAGTTTGGGAGTCCACTGAGCACCCTTATATTATCACATATTCAAAAATATGTGTTCCGAGTGAAAACTTGTTTCACCATTCAGCAATGCTGACACTGAATGGATCTATGGTCTGGGCAACTACATGATAATATTCATCTTGATTAATTAAGTGCATTACTATATCTTTTAGCATCAATCAAGTTACAAACAAGATTTACATCAAATACTACAAAGAAAAGCATAATTGCATTTATCAAATACTTTCATATTCCTTGAGTCACATAGTTCTCTCAGAATCTCAATCTCTTGTTATCATCACACTGGGGTATTTAACCCTTAATTCATCACTGAGTACTGTCACCACTTAGCAGATAATCATTACCTTTAGGTCATCAGACCTAGGTATTTATTCACATAGTCCACATATCTCATTGCATTATTTCACATAACAACATAGTTCTTACTTGGCCATTCTCATAGCCCTAAGATACTTGCATGGTTATTATATCATTTTATCAACAATTTCAAACACATGTCTATAAGATACTAAGGAACACATCCTTCTCTTATGAATTAGGGTTATTATCAACCAATTAGGGTTTCAAGATTTCATTAGTAAGATTATATATTAACTCATACTCTACTCTTCTTAGGAGTATTAGCAAAGGTTAATCTTGTAGTCATCTTGCAATTCCTAGTTTCTCTTTCATTCTTACTAAGATGTAGGTTACTTAATTGACATATTTAAGGTTGACAACTCATCATTATCAAGTTGAGTTAAGCATGCCAAGCTCAATGATTAAGGACATGTCTACCATATCAAATAGCATAATTCATAATGTCATTCTAATATATTTGGAACTCCATATATTCAATTAATCACACGGTGAAACCACATCCTCATATCGGGTATATGGCATATCCATTATCACCATATCATGTAGTCATGTTAGTTAGGTATCATTTTACCTTTCTCATCTTAAGTCAACTTCATATCGTGTACTAGGGTACACCATATCGAGTATGTCCATATCTCATGTAAAAATTATTATATTGTTTCTACTCCTTAGTTGTTTATGTCAACTCTCAATTTAAACTCCCATATTGGTCTCTTAGATTTCCATATCGGGCTCCATCTTGGATTTCTATATCGGGCTCCACCTTGGGTTACCATATCATGCACTCACATTGGACTTGCTATATGTTGGATATCATATCGGTTTTCATCATATTGGTTTATCTCATAGGTTCACCATATTGGGTAAGTGTATTGGGTAGCATATCAGGCATGGGTGTTGGGCACCATATCAGACACAGGTATTGGGCACCATATCGGGCATAGGTATTGGGACCATATCGGGTACCCATGTTAATTGATACCTTATGACCATATCATATTCTCATTACTAATAAGAACCTTGAACTCAGATCATAACAAGGTGGTTACCAAGTTGTTCTTTTAACCCTAACACCAGGTAAATGGGTATATCAAATTTCAAAGATAAAAAACATACCAGGTTTCTAGGGTTTTGCTCATATCGGGCAAAGATATTCCTTTTACCTTGAATTGTGTACAAGGTGGTAGATAGAAGTCCTCCATATCATTCATAGAACCTATGATGACCTATCCCCATATCAGGCAAGTCTTCATGTTGGGTCCCATATCGGTTGTCCCAAGTCTTTAACCCATGTCGGGGTGCAAGATCTTCAACCCATCTTGGGTTGTTCAAGAGTGATCAACTCATATCATGTATCCAATGATGATGTCATCATCATCAACCTCAAGATCATTAATTGTTTCAAGACTATGGATAATAGCCCTAACTACATATTGGAACTCATGATTATATCAATTGATCATAGGAAGTCCTAATTTGTAAATATTCAACAAATTGAATAGTATTGAGGAAAGGATAATAATATTGAAGGATTTGAGTTATATAACCCACCTCTTGAAGAGATTCCAAGCTTCAAGATTCACTCCACATGTTCCAAAGTTGAAGATGAGCCCTCTCCAAGCTCCAAGACATGAACTCCAAGCTCTTGCATGATATCTCCAATCCCCTTGGGCAATATCACCTCACTTGGTTGCGTCAACCTTCTTTGGTCGATATCTCTTCTCCTTGGCCGATACCACTTAACTCTCTTCACTATGGGTGTCACAAGAGAGGGTGTTGCATGATACAAGAGGAAGGGCACTTGCTAGATCCTAAAATCTTGCCAACAAATGAAGGTCAAGGTATTTATACTTGAGGTTTATAGAAAAGAGTGTAATAGGTGTCATTATCCTAAGGTACTTCATTCCACCTAGCCATGCAAGGCTGACACATGCTCTATCATGCTTTCCACTTATTATCTAGCCATGCAAAAATAAAATTCCAAGAGTAAAATGGAAGACAAGGATCGGTTCTTGAGTTGTCCTCTAGGGAAAGCTTTCTTCCACTATCTTATTATTATATTCAACTCCATCATTTCCAAGGCAAAATCAAATCGATGCTCCAACAATTACTTGAAGTGCCTTGCCCATCATGGGCCAAGCCAAAGCTCCACAAACTGATAGGATGCTCTCCTTATGGCTCTATGGCCAATAGGGACTCCTTTCCAAAGTCCACAATCGATATGGCTCATGTGTATAACTTCAACTTATGCATTTTCTTATTTTCTTCATTTTTAAGAGTACTAACACTTCAAGATGCTTCAAAAATATTGTTTCCTTCTTTCTCTCTCTTCTAGATAACACTAAGTAAGAGTAAAAACAATCTAGATGTGACAAATTACACATTAACCCTACATTTTGCACATATTGCAAATCGTACTATAATCGATGCATCAATCACTTAACATTATATACACAAGTTCTCACTTAGGGTTTATGCTTTGCACAAGCCACCACTTAGCATCATATTCTCTTTCATGATATACAAAACACTTAGAGTATATTCAACATGTAACATTTGCAACATAACCCCTCATCTTGGGTAAGTTACACTTCTCACTTAGATTATCAATAACGCACACATAGCTTTGTATATAAGCTCAAATTTGAAAATAAACTTCACAAAGGCCTTAATTACTTTTCAAAAGATAAGAACAAGTTTATAAGCAACATACTTAAGCAAAATATCTAGGGTTAGGTCATAACCGAGGTCAGGGGTGTTACACCACGGTTGTTTCTGGTTTGATCTGGGCTGTAATAAGCTTGACCCAGTATGCTATGAATGGAGTTGAGGTCCTCCATTTGTCCAACTTCTAGATGTAGAGGAAAATTGTAAAGATACTAACATTGTAGGGTAGAATAATCATACCTTTTCAAATTACATAGAGATAGTCTACAACCCTTACTTGTTAAGGTTGCTCCCTCCCCTTATAGGCACTAAAGGAAGACTTGAGGTGATCCCACTTCATATCAATAAGCTTAAAACTTTCGGCAATATTTTTGATGTCATGATTCTCCTCAGCCTTGAGGACTCCACCAGTTCCTCATCGTGCTTGGGTTTCAGAAGTATGTTTCATGACTTCCCAAGCCTATAGACTTTGAAACATGAAATATCCTCTAGACAAGGAATCAAGGAAGACCTTGGTGTCGTTGTCAACATCACAGAAGAATATCTCAATGAGTTGGTGTAAATACTTGATCTTTATAGTCAAATATTTACAAAATAATATAAAAAATATAAACAATCTTGATTACAATCATGCTTGTACATCAGAGTGCGGAAGCTAAATAAAAATATACATAAGTCATATCTAGTCTTCAATCCACAGAGGACACCTCGTGCATGTCTCTTCTATGACTTCTTCAAGCCACCTGCCCAAGAATTCCCAAAGGGAATGAAACCACACATGAACCACATTGAAGGAAAAATAAAGGTTAGCAAAGCTGGTACTAAATCCAATCATTGAGTTGTTAAGAACATAGGTACAAAACATGATTCAGGTATAAGATGAATTCTAGGAGGGGACTAATTGGTGGACTTAGTTTAGCCAAATGAGAGTAAAATATATCATTTGTTTCCATATATAGAATTAAATATGGTATTGACAAGATTTACAATTATACAAAAATTGTCCAAGTTCAAGAGATCAAAATATTCATGATAATATTGACAAGGTTAACAATTATGCAAAATTTTCTATATCAAGATATCAAAATTGTAACATCCTTGACCTTTGTTATGCTCTAACCCTAGATGTTTTGCCTCATAATGTTGATTAGATGCTTGTTTATATTTCTTGGAAAGTAATTAAGGCTCATGAGGAACTTACATTTCAATTTTAGTCCTTTTTGAATAATGTTGAAACATTGTTGTGTTAGTTTTGGACTAAAGTGCAAATTACCCAAATTGAGGGGTTAACTTGCAAATTGTACATGATAATATGTTCCTCATGTGTTGAAGCATCATAAGAATGAGAATGATGCAGTGGCATGCTTTCCACAAGCTTGAGCACCAAGATAAAGCTTGCAGAGCAATCCTTGTGCATTAAGACCTAGTTTTGGTGTAATGTGCAATTTACCCAAAACCTAGGGTTCAATATCCAAAATACCACTTCTATAGGGTCCCACATGTTTCTTGTCATCATGTAGAGCAAAGAAAATGAGAGGGGCACCTCATCTGAATTATTTTGGAGGAGAGAGAATCTTGATATTAAAATAATCAAGATTTAAGCATAAAAGGAACTTTATTTCAATTTAATGCAAAAAGAAATATATTAATTGAAGAGCCCTTCAACCAAATGTTGAGGGATGAATTTGAAAATGGGTTGGAATTTCTTGTGCCTTGAAAAGGCAAAGAAAATATCCAAGGGAATGGATAACTCACTCACATTATTTAAAGAAAAAGTAATATCCACTAAAAAGAGGATATTAGTATAATATGTTTAAGATGCTTAATTTCTTTTCTTTTAATTCTTGGATAATAAAGAAGTTTTGCAAGTGGTATAAGATGGATTCGTGGCCAAGGAATTGAGGGGATGAGGCAGCACTAATTTTGGAATTAAAAGACTTTTATAAAGGCATTTTCTCTCTCATTGATTTTCTTATAAAAACACTCTTTACAACCCAAATCAAAGGCTTTTTCAAACCCACATCATATCTTTGCTTGCAAAAAATGACCAAGGGAGCTAGGAGAAGCAGGAAGACGACCCCCAACCTGTTGGTAAGCTTCTTGATCCTCTTTCACCTTGATTTCATGGTGGAAATCATAAAACAATGCATGATTACTTCTCTATTTCACTCCATCTTCAATTCTAGCCAATATTTTCACTCCAAAGCTTGAGGACGAGCCTTGGGAGAGTTGCAAAAGCTTCCTACACCATTGTTGACGTGAAGCTCCAAGCTTTGAAGCTCTATTGGAGGCAAGTTATATAACTTAAACCCTTAAATGTTGTTATTGCATTCAATTCTCCATTATTTGTTGAACGTTTTGTTCTATTTGAAATTTCCTTGATCCATTGTTGTAATTACCATGAAAACGGTAGTAGCTTTTGAATGAATGATAGATGATGATGGTATCATCTTGGGCACGCAATCCAACAAGTTTCCCTTGCAAACGGTTTTGAAGATCTTCGTCCAAACAGTTTCACCAAACCGTTTGGAGACTAAACGATTTGCAAACCGTTTAGAGTCTTGAACCCAAACCATTTAGGATGGTTGGCCATTTGTATGGGTTGACCGTTTGAGGTTAGAACCCTAGTACTTTTTGGATGAGGATCGAATGGTTCCAATTGATTGAATCAATGTATGGACAATCAACTAATTAGAAACCCTAATCGGGCTGAGTGCTGATTTTGCAATTGATTAATTTAATTCTTTGGGTTGATTAACCCAAACGGTCTCAAGACCGTTTGGAGATCACCCAAGACCATTTCGAGGTCTAGGGTTGAACATGGTTGAGTAGTTGAAGATCCAAAGATATCAAATTGAAATGCAATCATTAGCTATTTTGTTGATCATTCTAATGATCCAAACCCTAATTGAACTTCACCAATTTTGATGATAGATGGGGCAAACGGTCTCAAGAACATTTGGAGGTCATCCAAACGACCTCAAGACCATTTGAGGTTAGGTCATGCCCAATTTGAATGATGGTCCAATGTTTTCAAAGTAATTAGTTCCACAATGACTAATATTGAAGGTTCATCGATTTCAACCCTAATTCAATTGGGTTCAAAACCCTAATTGATGATCAATTGAGATTTTAATCAATTGAAGGATGATTCATTAAGCTCTATTGAATTATGGAGCTTAGGTTCAATTAATGAATAATTGCATGAATTCAATTGATGAGGGAGTTAATCTTGGAAACCCTAAATCAATATGTGTGGTTGAGACCATTTTTGGTCCAATCAGTTTTGAGGAGGTTTGGGACCAATTGGTCTCAAGACCATTTGGGACCAAACGATCCCAAACCGATTGAGACTCAAACAGTTTCAAGCACTTAATTTGTCAAACGGTTTCAAGCACCTACTTTGCTAAATAGTTTCAAGTGTTGATCAAGACCATTTGGAGGTCTAAATGGTCTTAGACTGTTTGGAGGTATTTCAAGCAAGACCGTTTGAGGTCTGATTGGTCAAGACCATTTAGGGTCTAAGTGACCAAGACCTTTTGAGAAATAAATAACCAAAACCATATGGACACTTAAGGTGTTTAAAGATCAATTGTATAATTGAACATTATATGATGTGAACCAAAGGTGATTATAGTGATTGTACCCTTAATAAGATAAGGTGATTAATACCTTGTGAATAATTAATCCTTAATGATTAAGGAAGTAATGACATAATGCATGGTGTCAAACCTTCAATCAAGTTGAGTTGACCTAATCCAGTCAAGTCAGATGTATATATCATTCTATAAAGGATGAGAGAGAGATAACTTCTTACATGAATGATAATCATGAGGAGGCTAAGTATCAACACTTTCAACATATATGAATGTGTAATTAGGGTATGATTCCTGATAAAGAGATCATGTACCCTAATTAAGAAGGTTAATGAGCCCTAACCCTAATTGAGGGCAATGATAGGTGAAACCCTAATCTATGGTAATGGTATGACCCTAATTTAGGATAATAACATGAGAAACCCTAATTTAGGGTATTTTAATAATAAACCTTGATTGAATGTGAATAGTAAACCCTAATTGAGGATGATGTTATGAGAAACCCTAATCAAGGGTGAAGCCATATGAAACCCTAAAGTGAGGGTGATGTCATGTGGAACCCTAGATAAGTTTAAGGTCAAAATGAAACCTTAATGCAATGATGAGATGTAAAACCTGATTCAAGGTGATACTATGTACTGGTATGTGACTCTTTGATATGAAATACTGATATAGGATAAAGATATGTGGAGCCCTAATCTTGGGTTGTAATGTATGAAACCCTAATTTTGGGCAATATGATGATAAATCATAACCCAAATCTGGGTAATGAGATAAAGTATTCCTAATTGACATAAATTGGGAAATCCTAACTCAAAGGAGGAAATAGTGATGTTACTCTTACAATGCATAGTGCGGATTTGTAATTGACATAATTGTTATCAAGTGCACTAATTATGCAGGTTTCATGAGATGGTGGATATAGCCAGGTATGAGCTATGATATTTTACTATTGAAATGGCTTTATGGGCTTTGTGAGCCATAACATGCTGTGTTGCCTAGTGAGAGGTAACAAGAGATATTATTGGGCTTTAAGAGCCATGTGAAATACCTGCATTGCAAATATTATGTTTACATTGGTCTGATAACCTGAAGGCATTAAGTTACTTGATAAATGGGTAACAAGTGTTTGATGAATTAAGGGTTTGAACACCCATGTTTCATAATCATGATGATGAGTTGATAAGGGATGAGAATACCCTGATGTGATAAGGGATTGAGATCCTAATGTTTAACAAAGCTTTGAAAAGAACTTGATAGAAATAGTATTCATTCTTTGTAGCAATTGGTATAATGTTTTATGTTTGAAAACATGTTTGATGCTAAAAGAATATTGTAATGTACTTAATTAATCAAGTGAAATGATATCATGTAGAGACATGACCATAGATCCATCATCGTCAGTAGTTTGGTGATGGTGAAATAGGTTTTCCTATGGGAACTCCTGGAGGCCATACTTTTGAGTATGTGGGGGTTATGGGTACAAATATCCTTATGCCCTAATGGAGGAATTTATGTGAGATAAACATTAAATCTCTGAATTCTTCATTACTTATGCCGGGATGGATGTATCACTAATCTCCCGAAGACCGGGATGGATGTATCATTAATCTCCTAATGATCTTAATGCCAAATTGATGTGAGATAAATATAATATCTCTCGATTGCGAAGAGAGTACAACATGCAACTGTAACTCTAATAGCGAAGTTGCCAGTATACCCTGGAAAGCTATTTAGCAGAAACATGAGATGTCCTGCATTTGGTCCTCACACTAACTAAGGAAGATGAGGTCATGGAAATCCGGCTCATCTATTGACCTATGTATGGTACCAATTTCGATTTCACAATGGTCGGTTGGAGTATGAGTAGTATACCTCATCTCCTCAGGGCATTAAGTATGATTGTAAAATGTAATCAGTCGTGTAGCATATTTGCTGAAGGTTGAAATATGAGAATCATTGGTTGATGTTACCTTGCATAGTATGTTATAAATGGACAAATGTTATTATGCTCTTAAATTCCTTATTGGATAAGTAACATGTTGCTTTATCATGATATAGATGAAAGAACTTGAATAGAGATTACTGCTCTAATCTGTTTATATATTGAATTAACTGTTGTTAAATGCTTATGATTCTTCTTCTCAGTTATATCCTATTAGTTGCAATAATAATGTTTCTGGTGGAGAGTTATATCTCTCACTGGGATAATTTTTTAGTTGTCTCACCCCCGTGGGATTCAACTTTTTAGGTAGACGCAGAAGAGGCAAGAACCCTACAGCAAGGGAAGATCAGCAACAGCAGAACCAAGGACAATATTGAATTCTCAGGTGGAGACACTGGTTGACATGTCCTATATATATAGAGTCATATGTGTCGTCTCTATACTCTTAGGTCCTAGGAATCAGTAGTTAGTTTAATATCGATCTGATATTTTGGCTTGATGCCTCGAGATTTTTATATTGCCTATGTATAGTCTAATAGGGCAGCTGATGTTTGTAACTCTCAACAAGAAATGGTATAAGAAATGTACTAGTAAACCAGGATGTATTTGAAATACTTTGGTTCCTTATGAAAGAGTTTTCAATCTATGGATCTCTTTGTAAAAAGTTTTAATTTTTAGTGATTTTCAGTAATTTCACTGCTAATGAATGCTTCCGCTTAAGTAAATCCTATTTTCATAAGTTGGATGCTACAATTTAGTTGGTATCAAAGCTCTAGGTTCGCTGAGTCTACAGAGACATAGGATTAAGGTTGTTGAGTTTGTTCTAGTGTCTTCCAGTTTATCTGATAGTGTCTTCTGCTCATACAGGAGGAGAAGAAAAACTAAAAATGTCTGGATCATATGATGAACATGCTGCTGAGAGCAGCGTTGCTGCATCTGGAGGAGGTGCAAGAGACCATGATAGGGAGGAACCTGTACCTGAAAAGCCCCAGTGCAATCAATAACCCAACCTTCCAAGCCATGTTTGGACAGTTTATGGCGGCCATGACCCATATGACAGATAGGATGCTACTACCTGCACCTAGGGCACCAGCTCATCATGAAGGACATGGAGCCGACAAGACATTTGAACGAATTTGCCGGGTTGGAGCCACATAGTATGCTGGTACAGCTGACCCAGCAGATGCAAACATGTGGCTGACTAAACTAGAGAAGGTCTTTAGAATCCTTAACATCCCAGAAGATAAGAAGGTTAGACACGCAGTATACCTTCTTAAAGGGAGTGTTGGTCATTGGTGGACCATAGAAGAAGGCAAGAGGCCGGGTGTGGAGATCGGATGGGAAGTATTCTGATGAGAATTCGTCAGTAGATATTTTCCTAAGACGTTCCTAGATGAGAAAATCTCTCAGTTTGAGGGACTAAGGCAAGGACCAATGAACGTTAGAGAGTATGAGGCTAAGTTCATGGAGCTCTTGCAGTTTTTCCTGCATATGGCATCTTCTGATGAGGAGGGGATACGACGTTTTGAGAAAGGGTTGAATGCCGATTTGACCACTCCTGTGTCTGCTTTAGAGAACAGGGAGAGGTTTGCTATTTTTGTGCAGTCTTTCAGATGCATAGAGAGGTCTTTGATTGAGAAGTGACAGACTAAGAGCAAGAAAGTGTATCCTCAGTTTCATGGACAAGGGTCCAAACATTTTTAGAAACCGAGGTTTTCTGCACCAATAGCACCTCCAAGGTTTAATACCCAGACAAAATGGACGTCTAATAGGGTTAGAGGTCGTAGTTTACCACTAGAAGGAGCCCACAACACAACATCAGTATCGGTAACAAGACCATCTAGACCACAACCTAGGAACAGAGGGTGCTTTATATGTGGAAAGATGGGGCATCTGATGAAGGATTGCTGAGCCAGAGAAGCAAGTGTGACTCAACCTCAGAGGTAGAGTTAGCAAGACTCATAGAGGTGATAGTTTCCAAGTGGATCTAGAGGATGTGGACAAGCGTCCCAAGCTGGATCGTCGGCACCCAGTAATCAAGCACTGAGTCAACCACAGGCGACGGTGAGATTCTATGCGATGAATCAGCCTGATGCAGTAATCAACCCTCGGGTTGTGACAGGTCAGATGGAACTACTTTATTCTAATATGTCTACATCCTGCATCGTATCTGTTTTAATTGATCTGGGTGCTACACATTCTTTCATCACTAAAAGAGCGATTCTTGACTACAATATGATAGTTGGTCATAGGGTAGAGAGTTTGAAGTCACAAACTCCTTTGATGGATCTGCAGTGTTGCGGGAGGTGTTTCTTCCTGCACTCTTTTCTTTTCTGAACATCGCATTCAAGTGGATCTTATACCACTTGAGATGCATGGGTTTGATATAATTCTTGGGATGGACACCCTAGAAAAGTACAAGGTTGTCTTGGATTGCGAATCCAAGCAAGTTGTGTTCACAGATGATAGTGACACATGGATCTTTCAGGGAGATAGAAAGATTCTTCCAACTTGTCTTGTGTCATCTATGGTAGCTGAGAAGTTGATGAGGCAAGGATGTTTTGCATTCTTGGCACATGTGGTAGATACCACCTTGGAGAGTTCTAATCTTTCTGAAGTTCTGATAGTTAGGGAGTTTGAGGATGTATTCCCTGAGAAACTTCCAGGTGTACCTCTACCCTGAGAAATTGATTTTGAGATTAATCTAATTCTGGGCATGCAACCTATAGCACAAACACCGTATAGAATGGTGCCTGCTGAGATGGCAGAGCTTAAGAAGCAATTGCATGAGTTTCTTGAGAAGGGTTTTATCCGACCGAGTACTTCACCATGGGGTGCTCCGGTACTCTTTGTTAAGAAGAAAGACGGATCGATGCGGTTATGTATTGATTACAGGCAATTAAATAAAGTAACTATAAAGAACAAGTATCCCTTACCAAGGATAGATGACTTATTTAATCAGTTGTGTGGTGAAACTATCTTCTGTAAGATAGATCTAATGCCGGGATATCATCAGCTCCATATCAAGGATAGTGACATACCTAAGTCTGCCTTTAGGACAAGGTATGGTCACTATGAGTTCATAGTTATGTCGTTTGGACTAACTAATGCACCAACTGCATTCATGGAACTCATGAATAGAATCTTTCAACCTTTCCTTGATCGATGTGTAGTAGTCTTCATAGATGATATTTTAATATACAGTAGAGATGCTCAACATCATGAGCAGCACCTCCATCAGGCTTTGACTTTGCTAAGAGAGCATAAGTTGTATGCTAAGTTTAGAAAATGTGAATTCTGGTTACCAGAAGTTTCTTTTCTTGGACATGTAATATCAGCCTCAGGTATTCATGTTGATCCTAAGAAGGTAGAATATGTCCTATAATGGGAACAACCTAAGACACTGACGGAGATATGTAGTTTCTTAGGGTTGGCAAGCTATTATAGGAAGTTCATTAAGAACTTCAGTTCTATAGCTTTACCCCTAACCAAGTTGACTAGAAAGGAGGTTCCTTTTGTCTAGAATGACAAGTGTCAACATTCTTTTTAGTTGTTGAAAGAAAGGTTGACAAGTGCACTTGTGCTGGTGTTACCTGAGTAGGGAAAGGGGTACATAGTTTTTTGTGATGCATCCAAGAACGGTCTAGGATGTGTGTTGATGCAGGATAAGCAAGTGATTTCTTTTGCTTCTTGATAGCTTAAGAAACATGAGGAGAATTATCCTACACACGATCTAGAACTAGCTACTGTGGTCCATGCTTTGAAGATCTGGAGACATTATCTCTATGAAGAGACATTCTAGATTTTCACAGACCATAAGAACCTAAAGTATATCTTTTCACAGCATGAGCTGAACATGAGGCAATGCCACTGGATGGAGTTAATGAAGGACTACAATTGCACAATTGATTATCATCCAGGGAAGGCTAATGTAGTAGCTGATGCACTAAGTAGAAAATCAGCAACACCAGCCTTAGATAAAGCACAGTTGAATTCTTTAGTGTTATCTAAGAGAGATATGTTCATATCCTTGAGGCAAAACAATGTACAGTTTAAAGTATCATTGCTAGTTGGGTTGTTAGCTGAGATGCACATAAAACCAACTCTGAGACAACAGATTAAAGAAGCACAACAAGTTGATGTTGTAGTTCAGCAGATTAGATCAGAGTACGGTAGTGAGAAACGATATGGCTTTCATGAGTTAGAGGATCAGGTAGTCTGTTACCATGGTAGGATGGTAGTACCTGATGCCAATGACTTGAGAAAGTTAGTTTTGGAAGAAGCTCATTCTTCGATGTATGCTATGCATCCAGGGAGCACCAAGATGTATCATAACTTAAAAGATATGTATTGGCCGCCTAGATTGAAGAAAGATGTAGCTGAGTTTGTTATGTGGTGTTTGGTGTGTCAGCAGGTTAAAGCTGAACATCAGAAGCCTACAGGAACAATGCAACCTTTGCCTATACCACAGTGGAAATGGGATCATGTCACCATGGACTTTGTGGTTGGTTTGTGTAGAACAACCAAAGGTCATGATTCCACATGGGTGATAGTTGATAGGTTGACAAAGACAACACATATCTTACCTGTCAAAACAACCTACACTGTTGAGAAGCTGGAACAGTTATATGTAGATGAGATAGTGCAGTTGCACAGGGTTCCAGCCACTATCGTTTCTAATAGAGGTCCCCAGTTCACGAGTCATTTTTGGGAATGACTTCATAAATCTTTGGGTACGTAATTAAGGTTTAGTACAACCTTTCACCCTCAGACAGATGTACAATCTGAAAGGATCATACAAACTTTGGAGGATTTTCTTAGAGCATGTGTCCTTCAGTTTGTAGGAAGTTGGGATCTACACTTGAGCTCGATAGAATTTTCTTACAATAATAGCTATCAGCACAGTATTGACATGGCACCATATGAAGCATTATATGGTAGACGATGTAGATATCCTTTATGTTGGTATGAAACTGGAGAAAATCAACTTTTGGGTCCTGAGCTAGTGCAGCAGACAACTAAGAAGATTAAAGTAATACAACAACAGTTAAAGACTGCACAGGATAGACAGAAATCATACGCCGACAAACGGAGAAGACCTTTAGAATTCCAAGTTGTAGACAAAGTTTATCTCAAGGTCTCACCTTGGAAAGGAGTTCTTAGATTTAGAAGGAAGGAAAAGTTAGCTCCTAGATTTATGGGGACTTATCCAATCATTGAACATATTGGAAAGGTAGCTTATAAGCTGGAGTTACTGCCTGAGTTGCATAAGTTGCACCCAGTGTTCCACATCTCCATGTTGAGGAAGTGTCACCCTGACACAGAATTAGTTCTACAACCTGTGGAGGTAGAATTAAATGCTGACATATCATATATTGAAGGACCTGTGATGATCCTTGATAAAAGAATTAAAAAGTTGAAAAAGAAAGACATTTGTCTTGTAAAAGTCCTCTAGAATCACCGTGGCATTGAAGAAGCTACATGGGAACTAGAGGAAGATATGAGGAGGAAATACCTACTCTTTTCTCTTAAATGTTTTTATTGATGATTTCGGGGACGAAATCCTTGTAAGGGGTGGATAATTTGTAACATCCCTAACCTGGGTTATTCTCTAACCCTAGATGTTTTGCCTCATAATGTTGATTAGATGCTTGTTTATATTTCTTGGAAAGTAATTAAGGCTCATGAGGAACTTACATTTCAATTTTAGTCCTTTTTGAATAATGTTGAAACATTGTTGTGTTAGTTTTGGACTAAAGTGCAAATTACCCAAGTTGAGGGGTTAACTTGCAAATTGTACATGATAATATGTTCCTCATGTGTTGAAGCATCATAAGAATGAGAATGATGCAGTGTTATGGTTTCCACAAGCTTGAGCACCAAGATAAAGCTTGTAGAGCAATCCTTGTGCATTAAAACCTAGTTTTGGTGTAATGTGCAATTTACCCAAAAACTAGGGTTCAATATACAAAATATCACTTCTAGAGGGTCCCCCATGTTTCTTGGCATCATGTAGATCAAAGAAAATGAGAGGGGCGCCTCATTTGAATTATTTTGGAGGAGAGAGAATCTTGATATTAAAATAATCAAGATTTAAGCATAAAAGGAACTTTATTTCAATTTAATGCAAAAAGAAATATATTAATTGAAGCGCCCTTCAACCAAATGTTGAGGGATGAATTTGAAAAAGGGTTGGACGTTCTTGTACCTTTCAAAGGAAATGAAAATATCCAAGGGAAAGGATAACTCACTCACATTATTTAAAGAAAAAGTAATATCCACTAAAAAGAGGATATTAGTATAATATGTTTAAGTTGCTTAATTTCTATTCTTTTAATTATTGGATAATGAAGAAGTTTTGCAAGTGGGAGAAGATGGCTTCGTGTACAAGGAATTGAGGGAAAGAGGCGGCACTAATTTTGGAATTAAAAGACTTTTATAAAGGCATTTTCTCTCTCATTGATTTTCTTATAAAAACACTCTTTACAACCCAAATCAAAGGCTTTTTCAAACCCACTTCCTCTCTTTTCTTGCAAAAAACGACCAAGGGAGCTAGGAGCAGCAGGAGGACGACCCCCAACCTATTGGTAAGCTTCTTGATCCTCTTTCACCTTGATTTCATAGTGGAAATCATAAAACAATGCATGAGTTCTTCTCTATTTCACTCCATCTTCAATCCTAGCCAATCTTTTCACTCCAAAGCTTGAGGATGAGCCTTGGGAGAGTTGCAAAATCTTACTCCACCATTGTTGACGTGAAGCTCCAAGCTTTGAAGCTCTATTCGAGGTGGGTTATATAACTTAAACCCTTAAATGTTGTTATTGCATTCAATTCTCCATTATTTGTTGAATGTTTTGTTCTATTTGAAATTTCCTTGATCCATTGTTGTAATTACCATGAAAACGGCAGTATCTTTTGAATGAATGAAGGTATATGATGATTATATCATCTTGGGCACACTATCCAACAAGTTTCCCTTGCAAACAGTTTTGAAGATCTTGGTCCAAACGGTTTGCAAACCGTTTAGAGTCTTGAACCCCAAAACATTTAGGATGGTTGACCGTTTCGATGGGTTGAATGTTTGAGGTCAGAACCGTAGTACTTGTTGGATGAGGATCTAATGGTTCCAATTGATTGAATCAATGTATGGACAATCAACTAATTAGAAACCCTAATCGGGTTGAGTGCTGATTTTGTAATTGATTAATTTAATTCTTTGGGTTGATTAACCCAAACGGTCTCAAGACCATTTGGAGATCACCCAAACGGTCTCAAGACCATTTGGAGGTCACCCAAGACCGTTTGGAGGTCTAGGTTTGAGCATGGTTGAGTAGTTGAAGATCCAAAGATATCAAATTGAAATGCAGTAATTAGCTAGTTTGTTGATCATTCTAATGATCCAAACCCTAATTGAACTTCACCAATTTTGATGATAGATGGGGAAAACGGTCTCAAGACCGTTTGGAGGTCATCCAAACGACCTCAAGACCGTTTTGAGGTCAGGTCATGCCCAATTTGAATGACGGTCCAATGATTTCAAAGTAATTAGTTCCACAATGACTAATATTGAAGGTTCATCAATTTCAACCCTAATTCAATTGGATTCAAAACCCTAATTAATGATCAATTAAGAGTTTAATCAATTGAAGGATGATTCATTAAGCTCAATTGAAGTGTGGAGCTTAGGTTCAATTAATGAATAATTGCATGAATTCAATTGATGAGGGAGTTAATCTTGGAAACCCTAAATCAATATGTGTGGTTGAGACCATTTTTGGTCCAATCAGTTTTGAGGAGGTTTGGGAAAAAATGGTCTCAAGACCATTTGGGACCAAATGATCCCAAACTGATTGAGACTCAAACAATTTCAAGCACTTAATTGTCAAACGATTTGAAGCACCTACTTTGCTAAACAGTTTCAAGTGTTGATCAAGACCTTTTGAGGTCTAAACGGTCTTAGACCATTTGGAGGTATTTCAAGCAAGACCATTTGAGGTCTGATTGGTCAAGACCGTTTAGGGTTTAAGTGACTAAGACCATTTGAGAAATAAATAACCAAAACCATATGGACACTTAAGGTGTTTAAAGATCAATTGTATAATTAAACATTATATGATGTGAACCATAGGTGATTATAGTGATTGTACCCTTAATAAGATAGGGTGATTAATACCTTGTGAATGATTAAGGAAGTAATGACATAATACATGGTTTCAACCCTTCAATCAAGTTGAGTTGACCTAATCCAATCAAGTATGTTGTATATATCATTCTATAAAGGATGAGAGAGAGAGAGAACTTCTTACATGAATGATAATCATGTGGAGGTTAAGTATCAACACTTTCAACATATATGAATGTGTAATTAGGGTATGATTCCTGATAAAGAGATCATGAACCCTAATTAAGAAGGTTAACGAGCCCTAACCCTAATTGAGGGCAATGATAGGTGAAACCCTAATCTATGGTAATGGTATGACCCTAATTTAGGATAATAACATGAGAAACCCTAATTTAGGGAATTTTAATAATAAACCCTGATTGAATGTGAATAGTAAACCCTAATTGAGGATGATGTTATGAGAAACCCTAATCAAGGGTGAAGCCATATGAAACCCTAAAGTGAGGGTGACGTCATGTGGAACCCTAGATAAGGTTAAGGTCAAAATGAAAACTTAATGCAATGATGAGATGTAAAACCTGATTCAAGGTGATGCTATGTACTGGTATGTGACTCTTTGATATGAAATCCTATGCTGATATAGGATAAAGATATGTGGAGCGCTAATCTTGCGTTGGAATGTATGAAACCCTAATTTTGGGCAATCTGATGATAAATCATAACCCAAATCTGGGTAATGAGATAAAGTATTCCTAATTGACATAAATTGGGAAATCCTAACTCAAAGGAGGAAATAGTGATGTTACTCTTACAATGCATAGTGTTGATTTGTAATTGATATAATTGTTATCATGTGCACTAATTATGCAGGTTTCATGAGATGGTTGACATAGCCTGGTATGAGCTATGATATTTTACTATTGAAATGGCTTTATGGGCTTTGTGAGCCATAACATGATGTGTTGCCTAGTGAGAGGTAACAAGAGATATTATTGGGCTTTAAGAGCCATGTGAAATACATGCATTGCAAATATTATGTTTACATTGGTTAGATAACCTGAAGGCATTAAGTTACCTGATAAATGGGTAACAAGTGTTTGATGAATTCAGGGTTTGAACACCCATGTTTCATAATCATGATGATGAGATGATAAGGATGAGAATACCCTAATGTGATAAGGGATTGAGATCCCAATGTTTAACAAAGCTTTGAAAAGAACTTGATAGAAATAGTATTCATTATTTGTACCAATTGGTATAATGTTTTATTTTTGAAAACATGTTTGATGCTAAAAGAATATTGTAATGTACTTAATTAATTAAGTGAAATGATATCATGTAGAGCCTTGACCATAGATCCATCATCGTCAGTAGTTTGGTGATGGTGAAACAAGTTTTCCTACGGGAACTCTTGGAGGGCATACTTTTGAGTATGTGGGGGTTATGGGCGTGAATATCCTTATGCCCTAATGGAGGAATTGATGTGAGATAAACATCAAATCTCTCAATCCTTCATTACTTATGTCGGGATGGATGTATCACTAATCTCCTGAAGACCGGGACGGATGTATCATTAATCTCCCGATCATCTTAATGTTGAATCGATGTGAGATAAATATAATATCTCTCGATTGCAAAGAGAGTACATCATGCCACTATAACTCTAATATTGAAGTTTCCAATATACCCTGGAAAGCTATTTAGCAGAAACACAAGATGTCCTGCATTTGGTCCTCACACTGACTGAGGAAGATGAGGTCATGGAAATCCGGCTCTTCTATTGACCTATGTATGGTACCGATTTCGATTTTGGAATGGTCGGTTGGAGTATGAGCAGTATACCTCATCTCCTCAGGGCATTAAGTATGATTGTAAAATGTAATCAACCGTGTAGCATATTTGCTTAAGGTTGAAATACGAGAATCATTGGTTGATGTTACCTTGCATAGTATGTTCTAAATGGACAAATGTTATTATGCTATGAAATTCCTTATTGGATAAGTAACATGTTGCTTTATCAAGATATAGATGAAAGAACTTGAATAGAGATTATTGCTCTAATTTGTTAATATATTTAATTAACTATTGTTAAATTCTTATGATTCTTCTGCTCAGTTATATCATATTAGTTGCACTAATAATGTTTCGTGCGGAGAGTTATATCTCTCGCTGGGACAAATTTTTCAACTGTCTCACCCCCGTGGGATTCAACTTTTTAGGTAGACGCAGAAGAGGCATGAACCCTACAGTAAGGGAAGATCAGCAGCAGTAGAACCAAGGACAACAGTGAATTCTCAGGTGGAGACACTGGTTGTCATGTCATGTATATATAGAGTCCTATGTGTCGTCTCTATACTCTCAGGTCCAAGGAATTAGTAGTTAGTTTAATATTGATATGAGATTTTGGCTTTATGCCTCGAGATTTTTATACTGCCTATGTATAGTCTAATAGGGAAGCTGATGTTTGTAACTCTCGAAAAGAAATGGTACAAGAAATGTACTAGTAAACCAGGATGTATTTGAAATACTTTGGTTCCTTATGAAAGAGTTTTCAGTCTATGGATCTCTTTGTAAAAAGTTTTAATTGTTAGTGATTTTTAGTAATTCCGCTGCTAATGAATGCTTCCGCTTAAGTAAATCATCTATGAGAAAAGGACATGGTATCCTATTATTTCAACTTGTATACTATGGGACCACTAATCCACTACAACCTGTGCACAGGGCGGCGAGATGTACCCAACCTCTAAGAGACAAAGCTCTAAAGGGGTCAAAGCCCAAAGGGACCAAAGTCCATGGATTCAAACTCAAAGATCAATTTTAGTGCTATCATAATATTTATCAATGACAATAATAAATTTGGTGTGGTGAACTTTCAACATAAGGGAATGAATTATAAAAAGGTATGTAATTCACCACCAAGCAATAGATATAGAATTCAAGAGGGAAGCAACATAACTCAATAATTAAATAGAGAATATAGTACCTCAGTTTTTCTAAGACTCCAAAGATTGCATAATCAAAAAGTGGCTCCAAGAATTTATGAAGAGGTAACTACACAGAATAATAATCTTGTTACTATTTGACTTGGAATCAATGTTGTTCAGTTTGTCTTATTTAGGACTAGGGTTTTCTATATTAGATTACTACTCCATATTTTCCCATCATCACCACTCTACATGTTAACTAGGTTATATACAACCTATGTTACATATTAAAGTGTATCATATTAGCCTTATATTAGTTCCTCAAATATTATCCTATCCAGAATATGATACAATTACATCTAGTAACTATGGTTCAATATGCTTAACTTAGAAGATAACATTTATCAAGATGCCCTTACTAGATAATATGTAGGCTTTATATTTAAAATCCTCAATACATACAACTCTATATTTTCAAATATGTTTGTAAGTCTATTAATAGGTTTATTACTTGTTAAGATGATTGTGAGGAAGTATATTCGTCTATAGATTCAAATATACTTCTTATTTTTCATCTCTCCATTACTCTATATATATTCTTTTTCTCTAGATTAGAACATATATATGTAGATATATGCATCTAGAGTTCAAGTTCCATATAAATTTATATGGGAATGCATAAGTACTTCTTTTTGTACATATAGGTAAACTAACATATAAGTATACTACACCTTGTGATCATTGGTAAACCATTGGTCGAATATTCCTTTACTGATGGGTTTCTTTTAATAAAAATTTATATACTACATACTTACTAATGGATTACTATACAAATATATACATGTTCCCATTTTATAAAACTATTTGTGATAAATCTATCTATGCATTGCATCAATACATACTAATTTTTAAGTTTTTCCAATGATATATTATACTATCTCTTCTTTTATATGCTTAGTTTCTCATATATTAGAATACATAAAGGGAATACAGTGTGCCTATATCTCCGTTATTATACTATTAGCTATGATGCGTCTAGTAATATGATTAGCCTAGGTAATTAAGCTTGAATGTTCAAGTTATTATCTGTTTACACATGTATGTTACTGAATAAGTGAAATGTAGGAAGAGATTATAGCCTGTGATGTCTATTGGTCAAATCTTGCTTGATTTGTTACTCAAGTCCACATTCGCATGCCTCTTCCGCTTCTTCATTTCATTCAGCTATGCTAGAGATTAGTTCTACGATCTTGTTGCTAAAGTGGTAGAGGGCATCAAGGTCTTCAAAAGGGTTAGGATGTTCCCTAGGTGGTGAATGAGGGTATGTAGAGTTGGATATGAGGAGCAGTCTATTGTGGTCATCATGATCAAATCTGGTTGTTATATGCTGGTGAGGGGATCAAATTAGGCATGGTGATTGTATTGTGTTTGCTGGAGAGTCCTTTTTGTAGTGGGGCATTAGGGTTTATAGCTTGTGGAGGGGAAGGCGATGCCTGGGATTTAGGGTAGCATTTAAGGGATGCATGACGATATGAAAGAGAAGTAGAAAGTAGTCAGGCGGTGATGAGCTCTGAAGCTTAACGGTGGACCTGAAACACTGGTGATGTATGAAGTGCTTGTGAGGATTGAAGAAGCTGGGTTGTTGTGGTGGCACAAACGTTTTGAGGTCAGAACAGGTTCATGGTGGTGTTGTCAAGGCTGAGGGGAAAGGAGTTCCTTTGCTTGTTGTTACCCACTGGAGCCAACATCGACCATTGCAGAAGGTCGCAGTGGTGGTGTCATTGTAGATTGGTGATCTTGTTTGTAGGCTTGAGATAGCATAGGGTGTTGAGATCAAGATCAGGTCGGTGATGGCCTGCTTGCTGCCATGTGCATGTCGGTGGTGAGATTTAGAGTTGGCGTTCAGATTGAAGGTAGGTGTTGACTGGCAGATTGATCTACTAATCATCCATGGAAGGGGGTAGAGAATGGAGACGCCGAGGGAAAAAATTTGCAGATTTGTTGTTGGTGTTGAGTTTGGTGAAGTAGTTTGGACTCCAGGTTCTTGCATCATCATGGAGGGTATGATGGTTGCAGGTCGTCGTTCAAGTCTGTCTACTCGTGGTTGTGGGCATTGTCCTTTATATGCTAAGGTTTTGGCATTTCTTCGGGTGATGAGGAGATGAAGGGAGGAGAAGGAGAGGAGGCAAGAGACACTTGTGGTCTGTTGGTCAGTTCAAGAGGGTGTTTATATCGACTGGGTTTTTCTTGGGTTGTGGGGTGTTTGTGGATTGAGGAGGGGAGGGGACGCCACCAGTAGGGTGTGACTCTGATCATGAGTAACAAAAATTCTTTTTTGATTTGGAAATTCTTGGTCGTGACGCCACAAGGGGAGAAACGCATCTCCAACATTTTCTGGTAATCTAAAGAAATAAGGAGACGTGTCTCTTTTCCTTTACTAATAGATTTAAGTACATTAATTTTTACATAATTCTTCTCTTTTTCTTTATTTCAAAACCTCATAGCTCCCAAGTAATATAATTGTGTTGAGGATTTGTCTATTTGTTCATCTTCTAGTAAAATAATTTCTAATAAGATAAACACCTACATTCTTATTTGTGGCATTGGTTATTAGGATTATCATTCCAACCTAATTATTAACACACCTTTCCTATATTTGATATATTCCATCAATTCCAATTGCAATAGTACTGAAGTTTAGAAGGTTGTGTGGGTTCAGGGTCTAATCAAGGTATTGTGGCACACATAATATCAAGTTGGACTAGATGACTTTAAATATGACAATTGCTACCCCAATGAGGGACTAGTTTGCAACTAACTATTCAAAGGAAGAGCAATGCCTATTTAAGAATAAGACATTCAATGTATTGATTAATTAGTTTCAAAATATGTAAGATTTGGACAAAATAGTTGAATGGGCCTTGGAATGAAGAAAACTTGCATATTGATGCTCAAATTTCAATAGAATTCAATGGATTTAAATTATGAACCAAAATTTAGTAAAATAGAAATTCAATTTGATATGATCATGTATAATGGCTCAAAATTAAATTTAGTAACAAATTCTAGTATGTTACAGTTGGGCTTGGGTTATATCATGGTGGGAGAAACGTAGGAGAAGGTCCTTGAACATCCCCTAAGATTCTCCTAGCGTTTTTCATGGAACCATAAAAAAAAAGATTTGTCCCCTTGTTTTTTAAGTAAGCGAAGGAGGGTGTACTTTTCCAAAACAAATTGTCTGCAAGGCTTCCTAGGTGGTCACATGTTCTTTACCCTCCATGGCATTATACCGATTACTAGCTTGGCATGAAAGAGAGTATTTGAATCACCTAAGTCAAATAGCATCCTTAGAATCACCTGGGATCTTAAGTAGGGAGCATAGACTAGAGAAACACAAAAGATGGTCTTGGCAACTTTCTCCTTCATTGCCAGGAAAGGGATTGTCCTGAACCATGGTGATCGATTGGGTGTGGAACTTGAATTGAGGGGCTGTGATGTCGAGTGGCACAACAAGGTGTTTTGCATATCCCATTTTGAGGACTGAGAAGTCCTTTAATTATTTTTGTCTTTTGGTTTTCATCTGAGCGGCTTCTAGGGCCTATTGCTCCACAACGTAAGTTGCACGCAAATTGGCTTCTTGAGCCACACACTTGACCATCATGACCTATCTTTGAGCAGTGAGAGATTGCTCGACTTTGTAAAAAGTGGTAGCCGATAGGGGGCCCACTCGAATGATATAACATATGATCCATGATTGATTAAGCAGCAAAAACATATACGTTTGCAGATCTACAAGATATTTCATATACATTACTTTCTCACCCTAAGAGTGGTACATAAAAATGAAAATGCTTCATATACTTTCACAAGAGAACCAGTTGCAGAGGGAAACCCATCCATTCCAAGATATTCTCAAGTTAATTTCAAGTATACAATCTTCATGTGTCCATGTCCTAAAAAACACCTATATTTGGATGGTTTTGGGAACAACCTAGAAAATGTATAAAAACGGTTATGCGTCAGTAACAACTGGTATATGTGCACAATATAAAATATTTTGGGCATTTTAAGAAGGTCAAGTGCAAAAGAGGGAGTTCCCGTAAGAGGGGGCTAATTGAATTTAGGTTAGTTCAAAAGGATGAATTTCAAGAGAATGAGGCATTTAAATTTTAGAACACAGTATTTGACAAAAAGTCTTGCCATCATTCACAATATCACAACAATCAGATACACTTGCATGCAAACAAATTGAGAAAAATAGATATATTATGACCAAAACACCATGGGATCTTTGGTCTAACAAAAATGGGTGGAATAGCACATCTTGGGCAGAAATAGCGTGTCCCCCTATAAAAATAGGTGGAGTAGTGCACCCTGAGCAGAATAGTACACCCTAGTAGTTGTGCTCATGCACCATAGAATAGATATCTAGATAAATTATTACACATGCATGAATACAGTGGCAAGATAGGGTATAAGTCATAAATCATATTTTTAAGTTCAAACAACAATGCAGGTGGGGACATAGACCCTAAGAAATAATATATTTGTCAATCTCAGTGAATAAGAAATTTTAATCATGGAACAAGTTAAAAAAGGTAAATTAGAAAGAATGTATCATTATAGAGATAATTTATTCAACTTCATGCCCAAAATTTAATAGGGAAGAGCACATACATTATCTTCATGGTTACCCATATTTCTAGCAGTGAAACTGTTACAACCCCAATTTTGCGTATGTTTTCATAATTGAAATGTAAAGATTTTATGAATTGGACTTAATTAAAAATGTTGTATGTTTTGCTTCAAACAATGGATTACTTTGTAAATATCCCTTTTGATAGGAATTTCGTGATTCCTATTATTAGATTAATCCATTAATGGATATAAAAGAGAAGAAAGGAAATGAAGAATAATGACAAATACTTAAAAAAGAAGTCTATTAAGAAGGAATTTTGAATTAATGAGGAAAAGATAAGAATTATGTGGAAATCATATTGTGGTGCCTCTCGTGGCCTTTTGGAACAAAATCAAAGGGTTTATATAAAGTAGTATTTCTTTTCTTTCCTCGTTGGTGTTAAGATTATATAATCTTGGAAATTGATTTTACGGATAGTTGTGATACTCCTTACCACTTTTGGATTAAGAAGTAAGAAACGAGGAGGACTCTTTCTATATATGTAATTATGTATGGAAACCCAAGATAATTAAATAAGGGAACAATCTAGAATAGGTGTTTCACCTTTGATGGGTTACTAACCAAGTGCTTTAATTGAGAGGTTGGCAATTTATCCAATAAGGAAAGTGGGATGGAAACCTCTAATATCCTTTCCTTGTTTAACGATGGCACTGCCAGGTTATGTATAGACACCTAAGGAATGAATGCACAACTTCCTAATATGTGTTCATATAGATGGAAAAAAAATGTTGAATACTTCCCCTTGACAACCGTGCATACCCTTTTTAGAAGTTTTGCTTTATAATCGTGAGAAAATGGGAAAGCGAGCAATAGAAGGAAAGTTAAAAGAATATTTTGGGATGAGCCCTATAACCATGGATATGACTAAGGGATAATGGAATTGGAAGACTTTTGATGTAGGGATGGGAATAAGTCTGAATACAATGGGACCTTTAAATCATCTCGGTGAGAGTAGTATATAAGCACGAAGGGTTGCACCCTCGTGGGGAGATACTCTGTTCCCATTGTTTCTTTTCCCCTACCTCTAGGAATTCCTCTTGCAAGGACTGCCTCCGAAGACGTCTCCCACAACTCACCAAACCTGTTGTAAGGAGGTCGTGACAGATCCTGGCAGCCCTATGACTGGTGAAGAAGCTAGCACACCATCGTTTCATCCTCCATGCCCTTGACCTCCCTTTTTCTTTGAGCGCAACCCTTGAGTGGAGGGGAATCTGGTGATGCGCCACCTAGACCCCTTGGCACGGAGGAGGTGGCTGACGTACCCAGCCTACAATAGCACAGAGTAGGTGGCTGGGTAGTCAGGCCCTAGCAGTGTAAGGGTGGTGGATGCAACCGTTGGCGACTCAGGGAGACCAAGCCAGCGGCAGGCATCGTTGCAGGTCTAAGTGCGGCCTCGGGCCTGGCATGTACAAGTCGGAGGAAGAGGACAAGGGAGGAGAGGTGTGCGTAAGGCGGCGGTGCTTTTTCTACCGAGCCGCATGAACTGGGGCAGGCGTCACACCCTGTACGAGCGAGAGAGAGTAGGCGGCGCCGACAGACTGACTGACGTACCAGGGAACGTCAGTGCACGAGAGAGGAAGAGAGACCTAGGCTATGGGGTCTCGATGACGGTGACAGTCGCAGGATATGGGGGTTGCGGAGGTGAAGGCAGAGGAAATCGGTGGATTCAAGGAGATAGCATCGCGGGACGATGAGCTGCAGGTGATGCGAGTCGCGGCCGTGATGCGGGGCAGCGCAGGTTCCCGATCGTGAGGAGGAAGACGGGGTTCGGTGAAAATATACGAATGCCCCTGGGCCACTACATGCGAGTTAAGGGCTTTTGAGTCTTTTTGTTATTTTCTTTTAAGTGGTTGCCCGCATGGCCTTGCGCCAAGTCTGCGTGGTAAATTAGAGCCTAGAAAATGATGACATGTAAGCAGATGATTGGCCCAAATATCTTTAATTTGTAAATGATCTAGTTAATTAACAGTAACTCAGAATATAGCAATATTATATATCAAATTGCTCAGAAAAATGAGAGGAATCCAAATAAAATAGTGTTATATCTTGAATAGGTTTCCTATTCTAAAAGTATGTACAATACATGCCCTAATGGGTTTAATGAAAAGGAGTGCCTAGGTTTAGATTAATATGATGCCTAATTAAGTATATTTGTTTATCTTAAGCTAATACCTGATCTTATCATGTCTAATAAGGAAATCCTTGATAATGATGTATAACCGATGTTTCTACATTAGTGAGCTTATATATGTTGAGTTAGGGTTTGAAACCAATGTAGACATCGTGATATAATCTTAATGCTAGTAGTGTGATCTAGGTATCATGAGTAGTCTTATATGTTTGTTTCACCTAACATGCATAATTGAATCTGTAATCTTAGAAACCATGATATGATCATATTAGGGTTTGTAACCCTAACTTATAATCCAAACATGAGGCAACCCTAAATCCTAGTTAAGGAGCGCATCTAGATCTATTTAGTACAATGCGAATACATGGTGACACATATGTAGCATGCTTTGTTTCAGATAATTGTTGATTACATGCTTTGTTGCTTGGATGTTTGGATGCATTCTTATAGTATATGATGTTCTTCATGGTTTTGGTGATGGCACAACGTATGTGGTTACGATTATGAATAATCGCTCTAGTTTCACAGCGATTCCCGAAGTTTTAATCGGTTGCTTGAATATAACTGTTGGATGTTTATTTAATTTATGCAACTATAAAGTGACTATGATTATCACTATAATTGTGCATATATAACTGGCTAGATCTGGTTCCACCTATGTTGCTTTGAAAAGGCTAAAAAGGGGGTAATCCTAGAGCAAGGTCTAGGTTACCGAGAGTTAGAAACTGGGCTACCTACGTGTAGTGCCATGAGACTCATTAGCCTGCCATGAGTTAAGGAGTGGGCTACTTATGAGTAGTGTCATGTGACTCAACCCTAGAAATTGGTTCACTTATAGGTGGATCATGAGGGGTTTAATGGGGACAACACAGAGGATAGGATACCCTTGGATCGCGGAGTTATATTTATAACATAACCTTGCTTGTTAAATGATTAATTGAATGATTACGTGGTTATCATAGTTACATGTTTATTGTTTCCCCCACATACCAGCTTCGGCTGACCGACGTTTTGTTTGTCGGCGTTTTAGGTACAAGCCAAAAGGACAAACAGTAAATCGTCACATTGTGAAATACATGAAGAAAAATACAAGGAGGATTAGTTAGCGTAGAATCATTAAGTGGATAGAAGTTAGAAATCTAAAATTTCAAAAGGTATGCAAAGTTTATTTTCTTACAGCTTTTCAGTTTAGTATGTTAAAATTTGATAATTATTCTTGGTTAATTGCCAAACCTTTGATCCGGAAGTCATGGGTGCGGCTTTGACCTCTCGGTCTCCCTTAATTAGGGGTTATCGGGAGGTGGGGTCGTAACAATTGGTATCAGAGCGTAGGTTCCTCAGTTAACCATTAATAATTATTAAATTTTACAAACTCCATAGAACCCAAGGGAGTTATTAGAGGATTATCCGAAAGATGGAGGTGTCTAGAAAAGGATCATGATCGGGGGCGGGAAATATTTTCCTCCGCACCGCTAGTCGGAATACGAGGACTCCCGGATCTGTGTGACTGCCTAGCCAAAGTCTTAGGGTATGAATCAAAATAAGATACCTTTAGGACTTCTCATCTTATTCATCCCTTCTCACCACAAAATTCTGACAAGGACCTAAAGGATTAGGGTTTTCTTTCTTCTCCTCACCCTCTTAAGGTACGGGTAAGATTAATAAGGTTTAAGGAATCCTCCACCAAATTAATGAAAAGCATGTAAATAAGATGTCATGGACATAAGATTAATAGATTAAGCGCAAATTAAAGAATAGATACATGCTTAGGTCGTATGACATAAGTTGTCATGTCCTCAGAAGAGACCTGAGGCTAGACCTTCTTGCCAGGAGGATAAGTTAGTCATGGAGATAGAGATCTCCATTGCAAGTAGAGACCTGGCACATCCTCTGAGGATGATGCTAACCCTAACCCTAAGTGAAGGTTAGAGAGAGATGACATGATAAGTTAGATGTCATGGTGTTTGAAAGGACATGCCTTTGGGATGCCATATGATCCATGGGTGACCTAGCACCTTTGGCAACCCAACCCTGGGAAGGGTCGTGTATGTTAGGGTAAAGGATAGTTCCTTAGATGATGATGTTAGTGAAGGACCTTAGAAACCCTATGGGCTTGTGCAAGTAGGGTATAGTTGGCACCTAGGGCACGTCATAGTGCTGACAGTGGGATGAAACCCTGGATAAGGAATTACAATGGAGCATAAAGGGTTATGGATGATCTTGAGCAAACATAAGTTCAAACCTAGGCTTCACCCATGTAGGGCATGCTTTTGAGGTTGATCCTTCATGAAGTGAGGACCTCTAATGGTGAGGTTGGATGTAGGGTTAGCTCTAGAGACAGATGGAAACCCAACAAGAAGGTTGGAAGCCTAAAACCCTGAACAATGGATGATAGTGGTTGCCTCATGATCGATCCCTAAAAGTTGATGATATCTTGGTTGCCTTTAGAGGGACCAAACCCTAAAGATAGAAGATGAAGCATCTGGTGCCTATGTGCCTACGGTATAGGTGTTTACCTTCTGAGGTGGGAAAAAGAGTTCCTTAGACCTAGAAAAGTTTAGTCGCAGGTTATGAGGCCTTGTACCTTGTTGGTTGTCCTTAAGGAGGACCCAACCCTAAGTGTTGCTCGAGTTGAAGGATGACAGGAAGTGCATGTCATGCCTTTTGCATGCTTGGTTCATAGTTAAGAGATAGAGCATGTGGTTGGACACCTACAGGTGAACCTAGGGTTCCTAGGCCTAAGAGGGGAAGTGGTGTACCTAATGCTCATAATGAGAAGTTGAGTTCCTATAGAAGCGAGCATGAAACTCCTCATGTATAGAGGAAAAAGGGGAACCCCCTTAAGTTTAAGGTATGTTTTATGAACCCCTCACATCTAGGTTGATGATAAAGGAAGGTATGATCTTGATCCAGTATTGAGGAAAGAGGACAAGTATGACCTAGCATGGTTCAGTGGGTGATCTTCTTGTGCCTTAATAGCTTGCTAGGGTTAAGTAGGCTCATGTAAATGTAAACCCTAGACCTAAGAGCTTTTGTGACCTTGTTGTCAAGAGATAGTTTTCCTCCCATCCTGGGAGAGGGACCCCTTTGGTAGGGTGTATATCAGTTTTGTTGGTTTAAGGTAACCTAAAGAGGTATCATAGGATCTTGAGAAGCTAAGTGAAAAGTACATGGTATGAGAATGAACCTGTAGACCCATAGATATCCATCTCTAATTGCATATGAATGTGTTACCATGGAGGTAACCGGTATGGGGCTTGACTAGGGTAGGCAGGTTGCCATGATCCCTATGAAAGGATGGGAGCCAGCCCATGAATGCAGAAAGAGAGATGATGAAGACTTGGGTAAGGTTCTAAGTGAACATGTACCATAATGGTGAATCCTAAGTCTATCCTAGGGTCATGTAGGGATAAGACCGATGAAAGTAGGAGTTGCCTAATTCCCTAGTTGCACATGATCATAGGGTCGGGAGGTAACAACTATCATTGTCTGAGGGCCATGGGTTAGGAGATTGATCACCTTCATGAACTCATGGGACCCAAAGTGTAACACCCCTGACCTGGGTTATGAACTAACCCTAGAATTTTTGCCTAAAAATGTAATTATATACTTGTGAAAACTCCCTGGCATGTAATTAAGTTCCCCAGGAACATATAATTTTCAATTTTGCTCCTTTTTGAATAAAGTTGTAGCATTGTGTTGTATGCAGGGACCTATGTGCAAATTACCCAGTTTAAGGGTTGAAATTGCAAAAGTCACAAGATAAGATGTATCTCTGACGATGAGACATCATGAGGATGTCTATGATGAAGTTTGAGGGCTTTCCCAAGCTTGAGCACCAAGGTGCAGCTGTGGAAGCAACCCCCATGCTTAGAAACCCTAATTTGGGGTAAAATGCAATTTACCCAATTTGAGGGGTGCAACTTGTAAAATACATCATCTAAAACATCTTTTATGGCTCTTGGCATCATTTAGAAGAGAAATGATGAAAAGGTTACTTCAAGTGAATAATCATATAGTAAAGAACACCTTTGTGATTGAATAATCAAGGTGTATGTATAATAGCCCTTTTTTGTGTATGCTTTAGTGATGGGTTGATCCTCTTTGCCTTCAATTCTTGACCTTAGAAGGAGTTTGTCCTTAGAAATAAGATGAGGGGACGTGCAAGGAAGAAAGGAAGGACTTAGATGAGAAAGGAGGAAAACATATGTCCTTATGTTGAAAATTCACCCAAGTATATATATAACTTTCCTCACTTAGCAAAGGAACGATCCTCTTCCTTTCATTTCTTTTCCCATTGCTCAAACCGACTAAGGAGAGCTCTGGAGCTCAGGAGGACGACCAAGGGAGTGCAAGGTAGGTTTGGATCCTTCCTTTTTGCTCAATTCTTGGATGAAACTCGGATTTAAGGTCAAATTCATGGCTAGCTCACTTAGCTCCATCTTTCTAGCCATCTCTTCTCAACCTTCCTTGGAGAATTCACCTTGGCCGACCTGTGGAGCTTCTAGGACGCCATTAAAGGCTTGGAGCTCGAAAGCTTGGAGCTCAAGGAGCAAGCTTTAGGCGGGTTTTATAACTCTAAACTTTATGCTTGATTATACATCCTTTTCTATGCATATAGTTGCTAGTTCTTCTTCTTCCCTATCTTTCCTTGCATCCTTGCAAGCAAAATCGTGAAGAACTGCTACTATTCTCAAGGTAGAAGATAAGGGCGTTAATTCCTATGCTTATCCACGGTTTTTCACTTTATCAAACGACCTCCACCTATTGCTCAAAACGGTTTCAAACCGTTTGGTGGGCAAACGGTTTCAGGGTCGTTTGAGGGAAAACGGTCTTCAAGACCGTTTGGTCCCATTTACCAAGCAAAGACCGTTTAGGAATCTTGTTCATAATTATGTAGGTTAATCACCCACAAAATTTGAGAGGTTAACTCCAAAGAAATCGTGAGTTATGAGCAAATCAATTAGCAAAACCAATTGAATTAAGTTCTGATTTTCAATCTGTTTAATTGCCCTTTTTGGGCAAACGGTCTCAAGACCGTTTAAGATGGTTGACTAAACGTTGACCGTTTGTGATTACTGTTCATAATGATGTTAATTAACGACTCACCAAATTTTATGGATTAATTCCAAACGAGTCATGAGTTGAAGGATGATTAATAGGGCAAACCCTAATTGAAATTAGTGCTGAATCTCCAATGAGTTAAGTTGAGATTTTGGGTTGATTAGCCCAAACGGTTTCAAGACCGTTTGGGAATCACCCAAACGGTCTCAAGACCGTTTGGGGGTCACCCCAAGACCGTTTGGAGGTCTGGGGTCAAGTATAGTTGATCAATTGAAGGTCCAAAGGTACCAAATCATATTGCAATTAAGTATTGATGTGATGATCAACTCAATAGATCAAACCTTGATGAATTTTTCACTAGAGTCCAAAGGATGGATGGGCAAACGGTCTCAAGACCGTTTGGAACTCATCAAAACGGTCTCAAGACCGTTTGGTGTCAACCCAGGACCGTTTGGAGGTCTAGGGTTAAGGTAATTTGATCAATTGAGGGCCCAATTACAGTGGGTTATTGAAACAATCAAATTGCTGTTTTCTAAGTATAGATCTTGTTGAGTTTTGGGTTGAAGGACCCAAACGGTCTCAAGACCGTTTGTGGTTCCTCCAAACGGTCCCAAGACCGTTTGGTCACAACCCAAGACCGTTTGAAGGTCTAGGGTTGAGTTAATCTAATGGTTTGAGGGTCCAATTACAAGAAGTTGATAAATTGATGAAGATTGCTGATTTTGAACTAATTGGACTTCAACCCTAGTCAAAACGACTTGGATTTTGGTCAAACTTTGGGCAAACGGTCTCAAGACCGTTTGGATGATGTCCAAATGACCTCAAGACCGTTTGGGCCAAGTTTGATCCCAATTGGAGGTCAATTGATAGGTTCAACCTTGAATTGATTCACATTGTTGAACATTGATGACCAATCGATTTGAAACCCTAATTGAGGAAGATTGAACCCTAATTGGCTTGCAATTGAGGGTCAATTTGATGTCTAAGTGGCTAAGGCTAACCCTAATTGACTCAATTTATAAGTGGTTAGCATAGCTTTGACCAATTGAGGGTTTCAACACACATGTCCATGAACATTGGTGACCTTTGAACCCCTTTGGAGGTCCAAACGGTTTGAGTCCATTTGGACCAAACGGTCTCAAGACCGTTTGGATCCAAACGGTCTCAAGACCGTTTGGGGCCAAACGGTCTCAAGACTGTTTGGGGCCAAACGGTCTCAAGACCATTTGGGGCCAAACGGTCTCAAGACCGTTTGGGCTCAAACGACCTCAAGATCGTTTGGTCCAATCGATCTCAAGCAAGTTTGATCAAATGGTTTCAAACTGTTTGAAGCTCCAAACGGTTTGGAAAGTCAACCCTTCCAAACGGTCTTCACCTCCAAACGGTCTCAAGACCGTTTGGGGTCAAACGGTCTCAAGACCGTTTGGGTGGTTGAAACCGTTTGAAGGTTGAAACCGTTTGGAGATTGGTGATGGTTTGTACTTAACCATTTGATGATGTGATTAGTTCATTGGTGATCCAATCTAAACCCTAATGGTAACCTAGGTCATTAAGGGACTATGTGATTAGTGAGTTAACCCATGATGGTGATCATGTGGCAAATTACCAAAATACCCTTGAGGGGTCTAAAGGGGTAAAACCTTGTTCTAATCAAACCCTAATCACATGATGTTGATGTTTTGGCTCATGTTAATCAATGGAGACTTATCTCAACCTGATCTAGAGTGGTGTTGTCACCATCTACTAGTGAGAGGAGAGAAAAAGTATTTCTAGAGAGAGAAAGTATCCTAGAGAGAGAAAGTACCCTTTTTAAGGAGGAAACTCAAGTGAGATACTTCAATTACACATGAATGTGCATGTTTAGGGAATGACCCACCTATGTGAGGTCATGGAAACCCTATTTATAATATCTAATGGATCTTAATCCTAATTGAGAGCCTTAATGATGATGTTTCTCTTACATGATGATGTAATAAGTACAATTCACCATGGAGTGAATAGTAAACCCTAATTGACAGGGTTATTGAATTCAACCCTAGTTGAGGTGATTCCATGTGAAACCCTAGTTAAGGGTGATTCCATGTGAACCCTAGTTGAGGTGATTCCATGTGAAACCCTAGTTAATGGTGATTCCATGTGAACCCTAGTTGAGGTGATTCCATGAGAAACCCTAGTTAAGGGTGATTCCATGTGAATCCCTAGTTGAGGGTGATTCCATGTGAATCCCTAGTTGAGGGGGATTCCAAGTGAAACCCTAATTTGAGAATGCATCCTTAATTGTTGAATTGTTTACTATTATCTGTTGAATGAACCATGCAGGTTGTTATGAGATGATGGGCATATCCAGGTATGGAATGCCATGTTATATTAATGAACCATGCAGGTTGTTATGAGATGATGGTTATATCCAGGAATGGAATACCATGTTATATTCATTAAAAGCATGTCTTAAGCTTTATGAATAGTAATCCTTAGTGATGCACTGTGAGTGACATCTTTTGTGGTTTATGGGCTGTAAGAGCCATAAACACCATCAAGGTCATGCTTAACAGATGACTTGTGATGAGATGGCTGAGAACTGATGATTGGAATGAGTTAGGCCTGCTACATTTTAGTATTCTCATATATAGCTGTGATGCTAATGTTTTGTATGATGTTATGAATACTGAATGTACCTAACTAATCAAGTGAAATGTAGAGCCCTGATCATAGATCCATCATTGTCAGAGTCTAAATGATGGTGAAGCAGGTTTTCCCCAGGGAACTCCTGGATCATATACTTTTGAGTATATGGGGTACATGGATGTGTAGAACCTTACATCCTAGTGTAGGTATTTGATGTAGATTCTTGTAGTCCGTCATACCTTCACTAAAAGAGAAAAGTAGAGAGGATTTGATGTAGATTCATGTAGTCCATCATTCCCCACCACACAGTCCAAAAGGTGAGATGCATCCCTACACTCCCTTAAAAACATAATCAACAGCGTAGTATATCTGTTAGAGTTATCTACGAGTTATTTGATTGATGTTACCATGAATTGTATAGATGTTCTCACATTTTATTATTGGTTGAACTCTTGCTTATCATCAAACTGCTAGTGAATACCTTGAAGGTTTTTATTGCTTTAGTTATTCCCTGCTTTGCTTATAAAGCTTCTAGTGGAGAGTTATAACTCTCGCTGGGGCAATTATGTATAATTGTCTCACCTCGTAGACTTCTACTTTTTAGGTGGTCGTCGAAGACGGAGGGACAAGAACTCAGGTGACCAATCTCAGCAGCATCAGGAGCAGTAGTTATCTCAGGTGGAGATCCAGCCTGCTTCATGATGTAGTATAGAGTCTGTCCTATGTGTCCTCTGTACTCTCAGGTCCTGGAGTGTTTTGGAGTATGAACTCTTGAGAATTTTGTGTTGTATATAATTACTCAAGAAGTAATTTTTGTCAAGTGTTGTAAACAGTTAAATCCTTTTTCTATGGAAAAGGTTTGTGGTTTCAAGCTCTTATCTCGAAAAGTTTTAATTTCCCGTGATTTTTCTCTTCCACTGTTTACCGATTGCTTCCGTACATGATTAAATCGGGATTAATTCGTAGTTTGGAGATTGGAGCCCACACAAAGGGCATATGAGTAGGGCACTCTCTTGATGCATGAGGGAAGAGGGATGACCCCAAAAGAGTCGGTACCCTATAGACCTAGAGGAGATGACCAAGGATATAAACCTTAGTAGGTTCAAGACTAGTTTTCCATGGAGGTAACTTTGATATCGAAATGATTGTGATGAAGAGACATATGTGGCACATTGCAACTTAGATGGAAAGGTGTATTGGCAAGGTGGGATGTACCATCACTACTCTTGGAACAGGAAGAACTCTGTATTTGGACTGTAGCCAAATGCTTATTTCCTCTTGTTATGGGGGTGAGAGATAGGACATTACGCATGCCATACACCAAGAATAAGAGATGATGTAGGTTGGAACGTTGCCACAAGAAATGGGGATAGAGAAGATAATCTACCCTGGTAAAGTGAATGATACATGGATCGGTTGTAAACACTAAGAGGAATGAGGTAGTCCCTTTATGAGGATGTTTTTATCATGAACTATGTAGAACTTACAAGTTATACTAGGTTGAGTTTGATCACCATGATGATGAAATCAGAGAAGTGGTCTTAATGAAGATAGACATAGAGTTTGAGGTGAGATGATAAGTAAAATACATGGAAGTGTATGTCTTCAATTTTACCTAATACCTAAGGATGTGAAGTGGTAATGGATGCTCTAGTTGAGATACATCTGACTAGAAGCTAGCAAAGGTTGTTTGGCTAACCATAAGTTTGGAAAGGAGAGGTCTTTGGATAACACTCATATGTAACAAGATGCGTTGAAAAGTTAAGGGTTGTTTGGTTAGCCAGTCTAGTCCTTGATACAATGAAAGGATGGTGGTGCAACCTCAAGTGCACTTCTTTGGAAAAGAAGGTGATGAAACCCCGACTAGAGTGGTTTAGGGTTTCAGAGGAATCAATCTTGAGGAATCATGACATACATGAAATCATGATTGAAGATCACCATACACCGTGGTAAAGGGAAATAGCACTTTAGATGATTAAGATGAGGTTGCACGTGGTATGTTGCCATGCAAGACAGAAGGTAAAGAATGAACCCCAGTAACCCAGTGTATCGATATAGAGGACAAAAGAGTCCCTGAGAGGGAATGGGAGCTCAACCCTATGGATGTTGTGATAGGTCTCCCCTAGACCAAGGAAGGTCGAAATGCAATATGGGTTATGGTAAGTCGCCTTACCTAAATGACATGAGAAAGAAAGAGTTCTGTTAAGGGACAGATCTGGTTGAACTATTCATGAGAGAGATGGTTCAACTACACCATGATGCGAGTTCAAAAGTTCATGAGTATGACTTAAAGGTTCACTTCCATAAGGTGAAAGTAGGTACATGAAGAAATCGATGTTAGTACAGTTTATCACCCCTAACTAATGGTTAGTATGATCCAGACTAAAGGGTCTGATGAGAGCATATGTGCTCATTTGGGGTGATAGTTAGAGACAGTTTTTATCCTATGGAAGATGTGAAGATAACCACCATAGCCAGTATCGGGATTTATAAGAAGCTCTGTAAGGGAGGTTGTGTCGGTCACCACTTCAGTAAGGTGATGTTGGTGAAAGGACCACGTGATGGTTAGAAAAGGACCACAGTGCGCATAGATTAAGTCGCTTTGATCATGCAATGGCTGAAAGGAGCCTAGAGACGACGAGAGTCGTGAGCAGAAGCAAAGTAGACTGACATGCAGATCGCTGTGGGAGAATATGTGACATGAAAATCCGACCCCTCTGAGCTATAGCTAAGAGAGATGAGTCCCCGATGCATGGGTTCTTTTGACATGGTTTGGTGGAGAAGGTTAGGTTTGACCTTACCCATCAGGATAAAGTAATGTGTGATGAGCTCCATGTGTCCAATTTAGAGCACTATGTGAGGTACCCCGACCATGTGCTGAGCAATGAACCTAGTGAGCCCCAAGGGAGGCTGACATGGCCTGAGTCACATGTGCAGTTTATAGACGTCGAGATGAAAGAACTCAGAGAAAAGAATATGTGCTGATAAAGGTTCTGTGGAAGCGCCATGAGTACGGTAAAGCCGCATAGGGGCCAATGATGCACATGGAAAAGTCTTATCCTGAATTGTTTATTTGCTTGATAGAATTTTGAGGACAAAATTCCTATAAGAGGGGAAGGTTGTTACAACCCCAATTTTGTGTATGTTTTCATAATTGAAATGTAAAGATTTTATGAATTGGACTTAATTAAAAATGTTGTATGTTTTGCTTCAAACAATGGATTACTTTGTAAATATCCCTTTTGATAGGAATTTTGTGATTCCTATTATTAGATTAATCCATTAATGGATATAAAAGAGAAGAAAGGAAATGAAGAATAATGACAAATACTTAAAAAAGAAGTCTATTAAGAAGGAATTTTGAATTAATGAGGAAAAGATAAGAATTATGTGGAAATCATATTGTGGTGCCTCTCATGGCCTTTTGTAACAAAATCAAAGGGTTTATATAAAGTAGTATTTATTTTCTTTCCTCATTGGTGTTAAGATTATATAATCTTGGAAATTGATTTTACGGATAGTTGTGATACTCCTTACCAATTTTGGATTAAGAAGTAAGAAACGAGGAGAACTCTTTCTATATATGTAATTATGTATGGAAACCCAAGATAATTAAATAAGGGAACAATCTAGAATAAGTGTTTCACCTTTGATGGGTTACTAACCAAGTGCTTTAATTGAGAGGTTGGCAATTTATCCAATAAGGAAAGTGGGATGGAAACCTCTAATATCCTTTCCTTATTTAACGATGGCACTGCCAGGTTATGTATAGACACCTAAGGATTGAATGCACAACGTCCTAATATGTGTTCATATAGATGAAAAAAAAAAGGTTGAATACTTCCCCTTGACAACCGTGCATACCCATTTTAGAAGTTTTGCTTTATAATCGTGAGAAAACGGGAAAGCGAGCAATAGAAGGAAAGTTAAAAGAATATTTTGGGATGAGCCCTATAACCTTGGATATGACTAAGGGATAATGGAATTGGAAGACTTTTGATGTAGGGATGGGAATAAGTCTGAAGACAATGGGACCTTTAAATCATCTCGGTGAGAGTAGTATATAAGCACGAAGGGTTGCACCCTCATGGGGAGATACTCCCTTCCCATTGTTTCTTTTCCCCTACCTCTAGGAATTCCTCTTGCAAGGACTACCTCCGAAGTCGTCTCCCAAAACTCACCAAACCTGCTATAAGGAGGTCGTGACAGATCCTGGCAACCCTATGACTGGTGAAGAAGCTAGCACACCATTGGTTCATCCTCCATGCCCTTGACCTCCCTTTTTCTTTGAGCGCAACCCTTGAGTGGAGGGGAATCTGGTGATGCGCCACCTAGACCCTTGGCACGGAGGAGGTGGCTGACGTAGCCAGCCTACAATAGCACAGAGCAGGTGGCTGGGTAGTCGGGCCCTAGCAGTGTAAGGGTGGTGGATGCAACCGTTGGTGACTCAGGGAGACCAAGCCAGCGGCAGGCATCGCTGCAGGTCTAAGCGCGGCCTCGGGCCTGGCATGTACAAGTCAGAGGAAGAGGACAAGGGAGGAGAGGTGTGCCTAAGGCGGCGGTGCTCTGGCTACCACACCGCACGAACCGGGGCAGGCGTCACACCCTATACGAGGGAGAGAGAGTAAGCGGCGCCGGCAGACTGACTGACGTACCAGGGAACGTCAGTGCACGAGAGTGGAAGAGAGATCTAGGCTATGGGGTCTCGATGACGGTGACGGTCGCAGGATCTGGGGGCTGCGGAGGTGAAGGCAGAGGAAATCGGTGGATTCAAGGAGATATCATCGCGGGACGATGAGCTGCAGGCGACGTGAGTTGCAGCCGTGATGCGGGGCAGCGAAGGTTCCCGATCGCGAGGAGGAAGACGGGGTTCGGTGAAAATATACGAATGCCCCTGGGCCACTACATGCGAGGTAAGGATTTTGAGTCTTTTTGTTATTTTCTTTAAAGTGGTTGCCCGCATGGCCTTGCGCCAAGTCTGCGTGGTAAATTAGAGCCTAGCAAATGATGACGTGTAAGCAGATGATTGGCCCAAATATCTTTAATTTGTAAATGATCTAGTTAATTAACAGTAACTCAGAATATAGCAATATTATATATCAAATTGCTCAGAAAAATGAGAGGAATCCAAATAAAATAGTGTTAGATCTTGAATAGGTTTCCTGTTCTAAAAGTATGTACAATAAATGCCCTAATGGGTTTAATGAAAAGGAGTGCCTAGGTTTAGATTAATATGATACCTAATTAAGTAGATTTGTTTATCTTAAGCTAAAACCTGATCTTATCATGTCTAATAAGGAAATCCTTGATAATGATGTATAACCGATGTTTCTACATTAGTGAGCTTATATATGTTGAGTTAGGGTTTGAAATCAATGTAGACATCGTGATATAATCTTAATGCTAGTAGTGTGATCTAGGTATCATGAGTAGTCTTATATGTTTGTTTCACCTAACATGCATAATTGAATCTGTAATCTTAGAAACCATGATATGATCATATTACGGTTTGTAACCCTAACTTATAATCCAA